>JAANBC010000360.1:0-33629 GCA_014621405.1 Stylonectria norvegica
GATTTCTCTATATATAGGGTGATTACTGCTAGATTAGTCTACTTAGAGGTATAGGCTGATTACTATATAAGAAATATATATATAATAACTAATAATAGTAAATATAATAAAAATGCCTCTTTTTAAGAAAAAGAAAAGCTAGTTATTTAAGGGTTCTTAAGGTTTTTTTAGAGAATCTCTTATTTAAATCTATAGAGGAATCTCCTAGAATTCCTTAGTATTTCCTTAAAGACCTCTGCAGGGTCTGCCGCAGGTCCTCTAGGGGATTTAGGGTTTAGCCGCAAATGCCTTAATAGATCCTAGAGGGATCTTCTGAGGATCTACTAAGGCGTTGCAGGTGTTCTTAATATATTCTGTATTATATAGTGCCTTTATCTAGTCTTTAGTAGTATACTAGTTATTTCCTAGGATTAGCAGGCATATCTTAGTAAATTTATTAGTTATTATTATTAGGGTATTAAATAGTATATTATCTTAGGAGGCCTAAGGGTATCTGGCTAAGTTAATAATTAGTAATTCTATAATAAAGTCTATTATAATAGTATAGAAGGGGATTAATAGGGAAGTTATTAGGATTATCTCCTTAAGAGGAAGTTTTCTATCTATCTAATTCTATTTATAGGTATTGCATTTTAATATATATTTCTTATATTTCTTTATTAAATATTTAATAATAAAGCTTACTTAGAGATCTTATTATATTTTATTCTTTCTTAAGTAGAACTTCTATTAGTGCGCTTTTATAATAACTTTATTTATTATTACTTTTAATAAATAAAGTTAGTAGTTTTTATTATATTTTATTAGATATAAGAGGTTATTTACTTAGTAGAAAGAGACTCTAACTTTCTTATTATATTCTCTTAGCTAGTTTAGAATATCTTTCTATTTTAATAATAGTTAATATGCCTTAATAATATTCTACTTAAGCAGAGGGTTAATAAATGCCTCTAAGAATATAAATACCTATTCTATAGAGGCATTATTATTTTAGATTCTATTAAGTTCTTTTAGTCCTCCCCTATTCTCTATACTATAGTCTGCTAATAGTCGCGAGAGTATGTCTATACTTATATTAGTAACTCTAGGGATATATATTATTATAAGGTTAAATATTAATAAATACTCTAAGGCTAAGGCTAGCTAGTTATTTGCTTATATATTTATAATAAAGAGTAAGATCTATTATATAATAAAGTATATAGCTATATAATTTATAAGTACTATTACTAGTTATTCTAATAATTATATTATTATATATAGTTTGCAGACTACCTAGACTAGGCAGCCTATCTCTATTTCTATAGGCTAGTATTAGCTTTTTGCATTCTTAAGGGCTTAGCTTATATATATAATTAGCTAGATTATATTATTTAAAATGCAAGACTTATAGTTTTATTTAAATATTTCTATTAAATAAAAGATAATTACTTCTATCTTATCTTAGAATATATTAAGCTAGATAAATATAGTCTATTTAAGTATAAAGTAATAGATTACCTTTAAGTTAATAAGAGTAAGAATAATATCTTAAAACTGCATAACTTTCTTAAAATTTCCTTAAAATATCACTTTTATTATATATATTTTTCGCCTTACTGCTATAAATATTAGGTTTATATCTTATTCTATAGCTAGCATTCTAGTTTTTTATATTTAAAGGAGCTTTATTTATAGCGCAAATTGCATAATAAGGTATTTTAGCTATCTGACTATTTTTATTTATTACTTTAATTCTTAGAGTATCTTTAAGAACTTAAGCTTTTATAAGGCAGCTATTCTCTTTTTTTATATTAGATATCCTAAGGCTATTTATTAAGAATCCTAGGAGCTAGACTAAGGGGTAGCTAAGAAATAATTTTAGAGGGGTAAGTATGATATTTTTCTCTATAAATAGCTTAAATATTGCCTCTATATATTTAAGGTGCTTTTTTCTTATATTTAAAAAGATAATAATATTATTAATAAAGGCTATAGTAAAGTCCTTATAGTTTCTTAGGATACTATCTATATATCTTTAGATATATACTAAGGAGTTTTTAAACTTTATTAAGACTATTTTTAATTTCTCTAATTTATAGTAGCTTACTATAGTAAAGCAGTTTTAATACTTTTAATATATTAGGAATTAATAAAAGAAAGAGCGTATATTAATAGCACTTATAAATTATTTCCCCTATAGCTTAGTAATTATATCTGCTTAGAGTGGTATTAGATAGGTATCTGCTATAGAGATACTATTTAGGGCATAGAGATTTATAACTACTTAGCTCTTATTTGCTTTTTTAACTTTCTATTATATTATAAATATTAGGCTTATAAAGAGGGTAGGCTATATAGCCTATTTTATATAGCCTTATTTATAGAGTTTACTAAAGATTTTATTAATAAATTCCTTATTCTTAATTTTTATAAAATATACCTAAGATATTACTTTCTTTTTATATTAGTTATTAACTAAGGGTATCTTTAACTATTTATCTATTAAAATATTAATAGCACTATAGTCTTCCTATAGTAATAGGTAGTTAGTAATTAAGGTTACTAATTTCTATATAATCTCCTTATTCTAAGCATATATTTTAATACTATTTATAGTCTTTAGCTTAAGAAGATATTAGATATAGCTAATATTAAGCTTAGTATTAGTATTAAGTCTTGCTTTTTAAGTATAGCCTAAGATATTCTAGCTATAGTGTTATATAATATCTTTATTATAGGGTGGCTTATTAGTAGTAGTATTAGGCAGCTATCTATTACTAGCTAGAGTTATTTAAGCTATATATTTACTCTATCCTATAAGGTCTATTTATATCTTTACCTAATTTGCACTCTGTCTAATACTTATTTAAATAGCTTTCTCTAGTATTAGTAGTGATTTATAATTATTTCTAATAGTATTATATTTTTTACTTAGTGCCTTATAATTAGATAGGTATTCTGCAAGGAATTCCCTACTTAGGGAGTTATTTTAAGTAATTTTTAAGATATATGCCTAAGATATCTCTATTATTTTATCCCTTAAGATAAAGTTTTAAAGTATACCTAATCTTTTATTATATTATATTCTTAGGGGGTATTTTAACTTATTTATAGTAAAAATAAACTCTAGTTTCTAAATAATTACTTCTATTATCCTTTTATACTTAGGGGTAAATAGGTAATCTCTTCTCTCTTTTATCTCTTTATATATAAAGGCCTTAATAGCTAGAGTACTGCGCCCTAGTATTATTATATCTCTTTTACTCTTTATCTTTTAGTAGCTAGTATATTTGCAATTATAAATCATTACTAATATATATAAGTTATTATATAATTTAATTATAATTTTACTAGAGAAGTTTAGAATATTAATACTATAAGATATATTAAACTCCTATTCTAATAGGAGCTTTATTAATAAGTATTCTAATACTTATATGCCTATTCTAGCTTCTATAACTACTAATTATTAGTTCTGCTATCTTAGAATATAAATAGTAAACTCTGCTTATTTTATTATTTTAGTCTATTCTATTTTATTAAGTCTTATATTATAAGTAGTATTAAAAAATATTTAGTCTATAAATTAAAGTATTTCTTAAAAGATTATTAATTATATAGCCCCTAAATCTATATAGATTTCCTAGGTAGTAGTAATTAAAGAGTCAAAGGCAATAGTAATCTATATATATATAAATCTTACTAGTTATCTTAGCGCCGCTACTTTCTTAATTAGTTAGTATTTTTATAGCCGCAGCTTCTTAAATTTAGTAATAATCTTTATAATAAGACTTTTCTTACTTAGCTAGTTTAGTTTTTTAACTAAATTTAAAATAAAATTAATTATCTTCTTCTAATCTTTATATACCTTAGATTTTTTAATAAATCTATAGAAGTCTTTATTAAAGGGGTACTCTTATTTAGCCTTAACCTCCTTCTCTTTAATATTTATTTCTTAGCTTATATTAATTTTATTTGCTATAAAAGTCCTTATATAATAAGAGACCTATTAAAATATATTTAATAATAGGTAGTACTAGCTATTAGCCTTTAGTATTATCTTTTAAAGCTTTTAAATAACTTCCTCTAATTTAAAGTAAGATATCTCTAGTTCTTCCTAAGTATTATTAGTAATAAGTAGAGATACCTACTTTAAATTAGTCCTATTTAAGGCTGCTTAAGCTAGTATTAGTCTTAGCTATTAATATTACTAGGTTAGTAGAGGTAGATTCTTATAACTTAGTTAAGAGTTATAATATAATTAGAAGCTCCTTACTAAGTTCTCTCTATAGTTTAATAGGGGTATCTTTCCCTTATTATTATTAGTATATAAAAAGTAGCTTTCTTTACTATTTACTATAGACTAAGCTTAATAGCTAGGGTTGCCTTAGCTATATAGTCCTAAGCTTTAGCCTTCTTAGCTTATTTATTTCTTTTATATTTTGCATATTGCCTTTATATAGGTATTAGCTATTCTTAACTTATATACTATAGTCTATTTTTTTAAGACTTCCTCTAAGTAAAGCCTATAGGAAGTCCTTTTTAAAAGAGTATAATTTAGTTTAAACTATATAATTATTATTAGGTATATTTATTTATATTTTACTGCCTTTATTAAGTATTAGACTTTTAATATTTAAGTTTAAAAATTCTATTACTTAACTATATCTTAAATAGTAAATTATTTAGCTTATAGTACTTGTAAAATAACTTCTAGGCAGATACTAAATCTTATCTTTAATCTTATAATTTAGTATCTTACTTTTATCTCTTAGTCTAAAAGCTTTTAGTAGGTCTTCTTATCTAAGTCTCTTATATATTAATTTAAGGCTGGACTAAGAAGAAGATATAGGATATTTGCTACTAATAAGTTATAGTAATCCTAGCTTTTAAATATATATTACTATAATATATTAGTAAACTATAAATAGCTTTTTTATATAAATATATAATTATCCTTCTCTATATTATTAAAGTAAATATTATAAGTAGCGCTTAGTTAGAATTTCCCTATATCTTCTAGTTTAAAGTATAGGTATAATTTGCTATTTTCTCTGCCTAAGTTACTCTATATATTAGCTAGGAGCTCTTATATATTATTAGTATTAATAGTAAAAATCCATTCTATTATTACTATAAGCTAGTATTTCTTTAGTATTTAAGCATACTATAGAGCTTATAGGATATATAGTCTATTTATAAAGTCTAACCTATCTTTATTTATATCTTTAGGGAAAAGGGTATTCTTAGCCTTATATATATAGGGGATGCCTTCTTTAGGAGTCCTCTCTCTCCTTATTAAATCTAAGGCTTAGTTCTCTATTTCTAAAGCTTAATAATAACTTAAAGGCAGGTTATAGCGGGCTATTAGCTAGGTAGATATAGTATTTTATAGATATCTCTAAAACTACTATAAAAAAAGTAAGAGTTTTAAAGGAGAATATTAGTAAGAATTTAGCTCTTAAAGGGGTTTTAAAAAGAGCTAAGTCTTAGATTAAATAATATAAAACTTACTTCTTAATATTACTAATAGTTTTATTTCTTTTTTACTTTATAAGTTTAGAGAAGAATAGGCATTCTTAAATACTTATTTTTTTCTTAGGGCTAGAGGTATTATTAGAAAGTGCTTAGCTAGTTTTTTAATAAGTCCCGGGGCTAGGGAGATTATTAATAACTTAAAGGCTAATAATCCCCTATTAGTTATAAGAGAATCTCTTTTTCCTACTAAGCTGCGGCTTACTTAGATATTAGTTATTACTAATTATTAGTTCTTATTTAAGCTATTATTTATAGTAATATTCCTTAGAAATCCCTCTAAAATTGCCTAATAGCTTAGACTATTTAATAAGTATAAGTAAGCTAATAAGAAGCTTAATAAGTCTAAAGCTTTAAGAGTCTTTTTAATACCTATTTAAGGTAGTTCCTTTAGTACTCTCTTATTAATTAAGCTTATAGTTTCTTAAGAGTTTCTTTAGTAGATTATTAATATACTTAAAGAATTAGGGTTCTTATTATTTCTTTTAAAATTAGGCTTAAGAATAAGATTATTCTAGCAATTATATATAAAGAATTAGATTTAAGTATAAAAAAGGTCATAGATTTTAACTTACTTTAGGTCTTAATACTAATTAGTAATATTTTTCTATAGGGTTTTTAAATAGTTTTATAATTATAGTCTTTAAAGTTTCTTATTAGAGAGAAGTTAATATTAGTTTTTAATTTCTGCCTTATATTAATATAGTTAGTAGCTATAATAATATATAAGGCAGGTAAGTGCTTTCTTAATATAAGCAGCCTTTTCTTAATATAGCTTATTAGTCTTAGCTAATATAAAGTATTTATAGCTCTTTAGGTTAATATTCTAGAGATTCTATAGTTTTTACTTAAGAAATAAGTTAGTCTTACTACTAGTCTATCTAAAGGCTATAATAGCAGCAGTTTCTTCTCTAATCTTATAGGAATCCTTAGTTAATTTTAATATTAGATATTTATATTATAGCTTTATATTAGGAAATATATAATTACTACTATTTAATAAGAGAGGCTAGGGATTCCTCTATATATAGAGTGATTATTATTAAATTAGTCTACTTAAAAGCATAGGCTGATTATTATATAAGGAATATATATATAATAACTAATAATAATAAATATAATAAAAATGCCTCTTTTTAAGAAAAAGAAAAGCTAATTATTTAAGGATTCTTAGGGTTTTCCTAGAAAATCCCTTATTTAAATCCGCAGGGGAATCTCTTGGAATTTCTTAGTATTTTCTTAAAGACCTCTGCGGGGTCTGCTATAAGTCCTCTAGAGGATTTAAGGTTTAGCCGCAGATACCTTAGTAAATCCCGGAGGGATCTTCCGAGGATCTATTAAGGCATTGCAGGTGTTCTTAATATATTCTATATTATTATATTCTTAGTAGGCTAAAGATACTCTTAACTAAAAGACTATTAATAGTCTTAATCTGGAGTAATATCTTATTTATAATCTCTTTATTAATTATCTTAATAATACTATTAACTCTAATATTCTTAATTTAGCCTCTTTACTTCTTTAAGTTAATAGTAAAGAAGAAATAAAAAAGTCTTTCTTAATTTAAGTAATTTTTATTATATTAAACTATTAGCACCTTAAATCTATAGTATAAGTTATTTTAATAAGTATTATAGTTAATACTATTAGTAGTATAACCTTATATTCTCTCCTATACCTCCCTATCTTTAAATAGATTACTTTACTTATACTACTTAGTAGTAATAAGCTAGGGAGCTTATAAGTAAGAATAGCAAGTATTAGATATATTATTCTTAATAAGAAGTTAATAATTAGCCTAAGAATATTATATTTTATTAATCTTTAGCTTTATTAAATCTTCTTTAATAACTAATATAACTATTTTAGTAGTTAGAGTATTCTTCTTTTAGGAGACTTTTACTAATTACTGCCTATATTTAATAAGGCTTTTTATATACTTAAAGCTCTTATTATAGAGACGGATCTTACTGGCTATAATACCTACTATACTTTTAATTAAATTATTAAGTTTAAGCAAGTTATTTACTAATAGAGTAATAATTAAGCCCTTTTTTATAATACTCTTTAAGGACTTTAAAAAGACAAGCTAACTATTAAGTATTAGCGCCTTCTTAGCTCTTAGATATAAACCTAGCTTTCTATTAATAAGATTACAAGCTTTAATAAGGCTATGTATATCTATTCTATTAATTAGCAGGTTTAGGATTATAACTATAATTATATAGAGCTCTTATAATAGCCTATTATTTAGGTTAATGCCACTTACCTTACTAACTTTAGAAAGGATATTAACTCTTAAATTATTAGTAACTTATATAAGATACTGCTAATCTATATTAATATATATATTATACTAACTAAGAATATCTAAACTGCTATTAGCCTTATTAATAGTATAATAGGTATTATAAAGGATATTATATAGGAGTAGAAGCTAGGCAGAGTAAACTCTTATCGCTAGGCTCCTAAAATTATTATAGTTTGATTTGATTGCTATATTAGCCTGTTATACTATAATAATAATCCTAAAATAATATATATTATGCCTATCTTTTAGTCTATATAAGAATATATTATTAGTAATAAGCTCTGCTCTTATAAGCAGTTTCTATTAACTATATTATATACTATTACTATATATAAGTCTTAGGGAATAACACTTAACCAAGCTATTACAGATATCTCTTAGAGAGACTTTATGCCTAGTCTTATATATATTATAGTATTTTAAATTAAGACTTTGCGAGGTATTATATTTAATTATACTTTTAATCTTAGTAATATTATAAGTGGAATAATTACTAAAAGAGACCTAAAGAAGTTAGACTATTAATACTATCTCCTATAGATACTATTTACTTTCTAATTATAAGTTAAAAGATCTTCTTTTTTAAGTTAATACTAATACTAACTTAAAGGAAGTACTACTCTTAGGGCCTTTTTAAACTAATATTACTTTACTTAGCTATCTTTAAGTATTATAAGATATTATAAGTATAGTTTAAGATTTTAAGAGTATAGTTAAGTAAGGATATTAATAGGGTTATAAAAGACTAGGGCTAAGTAATAAGTTTATATAATATTAAAACTTTAAGAAATGCATAATTAGTAGTTATTATAGGCTTTATAACTTTTAATATAGTTATCACTTATATTACTAGGCCACTTATAATATATAGTTATATATTTAAATTTAACTAAGTAAATATTACTTATATATGCATATATCTTTATAATACTATAAGACCTTATAACTATTACTAATAGCCTTATATACCCTAAGTATATTTACTTTAGCATCTAATATAAATAAATATATTATAGAGTTAGTATAGTCTAGTAGTTAAGAGGGCCAGCCTTTACTATAATAATATTATCTAATTTAGAGCTGCCCCTTAGGTCCCTTAATATATTCCGGCGTTATAGTTAATTATAGCGCTCCCTTGCTAATTAATTAGGAAATAAACCTTCTATTCTATAGGCTATAAGTATATCTCTATTTAGTAAATAATAGTTTAGGAATTAGTACTATAATTCGGGGTAATTAGGTTAATTAATCTGGCCTTATAGTATTTATGCCCTATAAACTATATATAATTCCTAGGCTTAATACTATACTTTTATAAGTTGAATTGACTTTTGCAAGTATAAGAATATCGCAAACCTGAATTTATATAAGAATTAGAGCCTTACTTATAACTTGCAATAATATCGCAATACCTTGCATTAGGTATTAAGCCTAAAGTAATAAATTTATAAAGATTAAGGTTTAATTTATATTATAAGTATCTTTTTATAATAAGATCTCTTTTTTTTTTTAGGTAGTTAACCTCTATATAAGAATATTATGACCTTTATATTAGGCTATAAGTAATAAGGCCTTAGGCCTTATATATAAGTATAAGTCATCCGAGGTCATAGGATACTAATAAATAAATAACAGCTTTGCCTGTACTTATGCCCGCAGCTTGCTGCCGCCATCAGGGTCTTGTTGACCTTCCACTTTGGCAAAATATCCTGCAATGAAGTCAAGGGCCTCTCAATTGCCGCAGGGGTTTCTGTGCCTTATCTACATGTGATCTGTATGCCTACTAGGGTAAAGCCATGCCCGTTTGGAGAAGCTTTCTAGACTTCAAGCCTTGAGTTTCAGAACCAACATTCCTCGACGTGAAGGAAACTGCCGTCTCGACAACGGACATGGAAACTAGACTGTGGTGGAGCAGGACGACAAGTGCTCGGAACAGAGGGCTAACTTGTCTACCATTCCCTTGTCATGCTTCCAACGGGCAGCGGCGGGCGAGTTCCCGTACCTAGCAAACGATGCAGGATTCCGCACCCTAGCCTCCAGTCCAGGGCCAAGCAGCATTGCCGACGATACTCTGCTCTATGTACTCGCCTTTGTCTGGATCATCCATGGATGGACGAGCCTCTCTCACTCCCGGGAGACAAGGAATAGAGGAAACTCTGCCGCACAGACTCGCCCGTAAAACCGCGGTTGTCGTCCCGCCTCCCGCGCCGGCACTTCTGCACTCAAACCCATGGCCCTGGATACAATAATCCCTCCCCCTCCTAGCAGCGGAACAACACCGAACACCACGGTCCACGGTTCACGGTCCACGGGTGATGGCGTTCTTCACTTCCCTGCCTAGTCCAATCGGCCTAGTTAGGTTTAGTAGGGGAATAAAGAGAGAGAGAGGGGGGAGAAAAGCACCATCGATGCGGCTGCGGGCTGACGCTCCCCGGGGCTTCTCGGGGAACGATCCAATGCTTGCAAGTTGCGACAGTAGCCTTGCGTTGTGCTTCGTAGTGCTGGTGCCCTGCTGCTGCGCGCGCGGCTGCCGGGCCCTGTACGCAAGTCGGGGAGAGTATGTGTGGCATTCCTGACGTTTATTATACTACTGTAGGTAAGTATGTACGAATAGGTTGTGGCAAGGTACGAATACATGATGTTATCACGCTGGGATGGATATCAGCGTCAACTCGAGACCCAGACTCATGCCATGCTGTCAGGGCGGCCAGTGATGCCCGACGAGCAGGAAAGGCAGCCCTGTCCGCCAGCTCAAAACACTTCAATAATTACAGAGCATAGAGGAAGCTTCATAGCAACCGAGAGAAGACTCCTCATACGTAGTCAGTCTGTATGTACAGGGGGACCCCCACCGCTCTGCCAACAACCCATCGCTTGGGAGGGACAGTGGAGGTGGAGGTGGAGGTGGAGTTGGTTGGGCATGAACGACTTCCAAGTACCTTTGTAGTGTAGCAGCCGTAATACGGGCTCATCTTTCTCGTCCACGGATTACCTCCTCTCCGCGTAAATACTACTAGCTACTAGTAGTAGTACTTTTTGTTTCCGTATGTGGTATCTACGTCGTGGGAGGGCCCAATGTGGAAGTCGGTCTCCTTACGAATGAGAACGTGGGGTGACATCATCGCCAGGGAAGGTGAAGAAGAAGAAGAAGTAGAAGAAAAAGAAGTAAAAGAAGAAGAATAATAAGCTGAAGCGACGCGAGTGCCGCGCGGACAGGAGGCGTCGTCAAACTCGGAAACATTTGGATGCCTCTTCAAGTTGGAGGGGTACCTTAGTTACCTTAAAAGTACGAGTGGGAGTACTTCGTACATGTGTGGCTCGAGGTATTGAAGCTTCTAGTAGACGGCCAGCAATTACTACTACTACTACTACTAATATTATCGTACGTACGAAGTAGTAGATCATCAAATAGAACACAAGCCCCATGTCGACGGCTAACCAACCTCGTCGCTCGCCGGTGACCCTAGGGCTTTGCGTTCCCGTTAGTGAGGCACACGCCAGACCACACTTGCGCTGCAGATGTTGACACGACACAGCATAGCACAGCACAGCACACAGGCACAGCATGACAGCGATATCTAAGATGTACCAACATTGAATGTAGCTACTACTAGTAGCAGTACTCCTAGAATGTCAACGAGGGGTTGAAGCATCCATCTCGCCATGTATTCCCCTCGGGCGAAAGTAGGGCGATGATAGTTACACCCCGCCAATCCCTCCTCCTCGGCCATCATGGTGACGAAAACCCCTTGTTCCCAACAATCGTTTTGCCTTTTAACACCAGAATAAGACCCTGACCCTAGCCGTTCCATGAGCGAGGCAGAAGAAGCCCAGCGTTTCAAGCAAGCTTCCACCATCGTTATTCCCAGCATTCCCCAAAGAACACCCCTCTCTTCCCCTCTTTTATAGAGCCCCCAGAAAAATAAGGGCAAGAATAAGGGCAAGAATAAGGGCAAAAAAGTGCCCGAGAATAAAGGGACTGGGAAAGATGGGATGGGGGGGGATAAATGTCCCCAGGCTGGGGCGCGGGGAAGGGGTCCAGATGTTAGTTCTGGCGTGAGATACAATGTTTTTCAGTCAAGTCTCGACACCAACAAATCGCTCGCATCATGAATATGAGAAAAGCATAAGGGCTTCTTTGTGGCTTCCCCATTGTTCATACAATCCAAAAAGAAAACTGTTTCTCCCAAGGAGCAGATGGTCCAAGAAGCAAATAATATGATGTTTGGGCAAATGGAAATAGTTCGTTGTTGTCGTGGTAAGTTAAGAAGGATAGGCTTCGACCAAGACTCCAGAAACACCGTCACAGCTAGCTGCCCTGCCCGCTCAGCTAAAAGAAATAAAAACCGCCCACAATTGGGGCAGGGCAGAGCAAAGCCCGGATACAAATGACGCCCAGTTATTCCCCATAACTCTGGTGAGAAGAATAGTATAAATGTCAAGAATACCTAGCGCCCCAAGAATATGCCTCTTTTTGTTCGTACGCCATTCGCCGGTGTGGGAACTGGTCTGCTCTTTCGTTCGTCGCTCAATGCTGCGTCGTCATGTAGCCGTCGTAGTTGTTGTAGTAGTGGTAGTAATGTGGTAGTAGGTAGGACGTGGTAGTCATCCAAGTAAATGGCAGATAAATCGCAAATAAATCGTATCTCCGTCTCCGTCTCTTGCGGCGGTCATGCCTGATCATCTTCAGTCGTTAAGCCTAGGTTTCTTCCGGCGGATGAGGGGTTGCGACACGTCGGACCCCCACTCTCAGCCTCACCCGCGGCTCTCGCGGCCTGCCAGGTCTTCTCTTCTATTTCCCGCAGTAAATCGAGTCCAGGGGATGCTCATAACACCACGCACTTGGACCGGCCCTTTTCGTCCTTCCTTCGGTGTCGGTTGGGGTCGCGGTCTCGGCCTCCAGCATCACCGTTGCCCGTGCGCGTCCGACCACCAGAGCCGCCGTGAGGCCGGGCGGCTTGCTGTCGCTGTCGGCGCAGAATTCGAACTACGTCGTAAAAGGCCTTCTCGACGTTGATGCAATTCTTGGCCGAGGCCTCGACGAACTCGCAGCCGAGATCTCGCGCCAAAGCATGGCCCTCTTGCGTAGAGACTTCTCGCTCCGTGACTCGGTCGCTCTTGTTGCCTACCAGCATAATGGGCACAGGTGCCTGGGCGGTGGCTGTCGATATCGGTGAGCCGGGGTACGAGGGCGACGAGGCGGTGGACTCCTTGACCCGTTGGATCTGGTGGTGGAAGCGCTTAATTCGGGAGAATGATGACCGCGACGAGATGCTGTAAACCAGGACAAATCCCTCGCCATCCCGGATCCATTGATCTCGCAGAGCCGTATACTCCTCTTGGCCGGCAGTGTCGAGGACTTCCAACATACAGGGTTGGTCATCTATGACGACTTGCTTGCGGTATGAATCCTCGATCGTGGGGTCGTACTGCGGAGAGAAGAGACAATGATCAGCGGGGTGGGACTCGTGGAAAGATTTCGTCGGGGTAGGGGTACAAGCTTGTGAGGGGCGTCAAGGAGATGTGATATATTAAATTTGAGAAGAGCGCGGAGTAAGGTCGACATGGAAGATAAGAAGAGCAAGAGCAGAGGCAGCTCAACTCACCGTCTCGACAAAGTGTTGCAAGCACAACTGGATGGTGAGGGCCGTCTTTCCCACGCCACCGTCTCCTAGAACCACCAACTTGTACAGCACCATTCGGCCGGCCATGGTGTCGAGTCTCGGGGGGGCGAAGGACCGAGTTTTGGAGAGAGAAGGGGACCGGGAGGGAGGAGGAGGGAGAGATAATCGTCGGACAGTCGATCACAGGCTCGGGAAGAAGTCGACGGAGGTGGACAAGAGTCGGGAGTCGGACGGCGTGCGAGAGAGGCTGGAAGCTGGAGGCTGGAGGAGGGGGTGGCTTGCGATGAAGCGTAGACTGAAGTCCAGCAATTACAGGGCAGCAGAGTCGGGCAGAGCAGAGCAAAGCACAGCAGAGCTAGAGCGACGAGGCAACAGCTAGGTAGAGCAACGACTGGAGCAAAGAGCAAAGAGTAGTAGGTAATGATAGTTTGGGAGGCGATGTTTGGTCTAGGTGGGCGTGGGAAGAAAGGTGGAATATGGTCGAGTGGAGCAGTGTTGGTTATTGGTTGACCAGTCGAGACCTTGGGTCGGTCGAAGAATCGAGCCTTGGGAGTCGAGCTGGTGGAGTGAAGGAGGAGGAGGAGGAGGGGGAGCCCGGAGGAGTCTAGAGTCGGGTCGACTCCTTTCAGCGAGAGTCCAGCGCATTGGATGTCATTGGGCTTTTGGGCTTCCATTCGTAGGTACCTACTACTACTAGTAGTACCTTAGGTTTGAGCTGGTACCGCTGAGGGGAACGGCTGAGAGCCCAGGTCAACGGTACCATCTACTGATTCTACTCTACAGGGCAGTGGTCGAGAGACCCGCCCGGGCGTGGACCTTGCTGGCGGTGCTGCTACCGGTGTACCGGGGGTCCAGTCCACTGCTTCCACTAGGTACCTTACTAGTAGCAGTACCTTACATGTATGTTCCCTTTATTGCTGGACGGGCATGTACGGGCTGGAGTGGTCCACTCAGCATGAATGTTGGATCCATTGTCGCTGATGCTGATGTTGATGCTGATACCAAATGCTGGCGAGGCACCTCCACCACTGACGGCCGCCGGCGGTGGGCAGCAATGAAATTTCGTGTGATTGCGGTGCAGTTCGATGCAGCACTTTGACCGAGGTATTCAAGTACGTACTAGTAGTAGATGCCTGCTAGGGCTATACTTGCACGAATTGGTACGTTTGTTTTTATGGATGTAGGTGGATTGAGGATTGAGGATTGGGAATTGGATAAATGGGAATTGAGGAGGGAAAGGGCTCGGGCACTTTCATCACGGGCTGTAGTGAAGAGCGAGCTCGAACCTCCTCCAGTACCGATTGATTGATTGATTAATTACTGCTAGTACTTTGTGATTGATTAATTGATTGACAGATTATCTGTTGATCGTCTCGAACCGTTATTGGCGGCGATCCCCGCCGAGCTGGTGAAACCCACGATGCCCAACCAGTACGTGCACCTACCTTACCCAAGGTTCGCGATACATATGAGAAATATTATCTACATGTATCACCAATGCCCCAGAAAGAGGGGGAGAGAGAAAGACAGCGCGCAAGACAAGAAAGAAAAAAAAAAGTTTTCAATCTTTCCCCAGTTCTTTCTTGACCAGGTTGGGTTACCATCCATGGATATTTGCATTGCTTCTGCGTCCTGCGTGCAGCGGTTACAGCAAAGGCCCCGCCAGCAATGGAAGGCCCCAGCAGCCAAGCCAGTCCAGGGCAGTGGAGTAGTCCCCTCGTCCCCCCCGTCTCCCCCGTCCCTTGGCTTGCAAGCTTGCAGCAGGCGGTCGAGTGGTGTGGTTGCTTCGATACATGTTGCCAGGGTTTATTGTTGATTGGGGTTGGCCTGTGCAGCCGCTGGGAGAGATGGAGCTAGAACTGGAGGGGAGGGGAGAAGGGGAAGGGGTTTGAAAGCCCCCTCTGCATGTGGTCTGGTCTGTCTCTGAACCGACTCTATTCGTACCTAACATGTAGGTGCTGGTATGCACTCTAAGAGGCGGATTTATAGCAATCAACACCGTATTCTGGAATTTATCAAGGTAAAGTAGATATTAATAACTTCAAATATGTACTTGCTTGGATGTTCTTGTTGCATGTACATGCACTAGAGTCAACGGGGAGTTAGTGAGCATCATATCTACCCATTTCTTGCTCATCGATGGACTTGCTGCATTTCTCGCGGAGATTTTTGATCTCCTTACATGTACCATCTCCAAATGGACATGACGGGATGCATGTCCCAACTCGGATCTCGAGCCCTCTGCAAAGTGCAGTACAGTACACTACTTTACTAGTAGTGCTAGTAGTCTACGACCCTGCCCTGCAGTGAATAGTAGTCAATCCAGCAGAGCTCCAACCGTAACAAGAAGTAATAACCAGTGACTCGAGACTATGTACTAATACCCACGGGAAGAAAATACTACTACGTAGCAGTAGATACTAGTAGTAATAGTGGCTGCTTGCGTCTTCAAAGAGAAGCCGGGGTCTATTTTCACTTTCACCTCCGTGAACACATGTACATGGATATTAGCGCACGGCAAAGTAAGGAAGAAACCCGACCTGTAACGCCGTGTTCCGGCGACTGCAGTTCTCCGCGAGATAAAACCCTCTGATGTACGAGGTACAGCGCATCGCGCCCGTCTCGCTTCATCTTCTCATCTCCTCTCACTGTGCATTTGCATTTGCATTTGCCTTTGCCTATGCAGCTTGCAGCTTGCAGCTTGCAGCTTGCAGCTTGCAGCTTGCTCGATGCAGGGGATCTGCGGACTGCACCTTGATGCTCGCAGTTACAGTTACAGTTGTGGTTGTGCCCGGCCCGGCCGACAATGCCCATCCCATCTCCGCCTCGCCGACTTACGGACATCCATATTTCGTACACGGATCCATGGATGATATGTACCTACTACGTAGTATCTCACGTCCCAGCCCCTTGCAAGGCAAAAGGCAAAAAGCAAAAAGCAAAAGGCTCACATAATTGGAAACAAAATCTACTTCTCGCCAAGACATATAAAAGTATACACATACATACATCAACAACAACAATGGCTCATCTCCTCGTGTCTCGCCTTCAACGTACTATATTCGTACAACAGTAATCAACCACATCGATCCCATGACTCCCACTAGACGTCGTGCCCCGAGACACTGCAGTCGATCCCGCCTCAACCTGGTTGCGGCATGCAGCTGTCTCATTTCCCAACCACCGCCCACCAGTCTCTTGGAACTCACTCATTCCTGACCCGCAGGCGTCTCTTCTCGCGCCGAGGCGTTTTTTTTCCCAGTCTGGAGATGCGGCTTTTGCCAAATGTCACACTCTCCGGGGGCCAGGCAACTGATCGTGCCCAGCTCCTTGGGTCGCTTGGATAGGTGAATCTCTGTGAACAATGGACGGCTTGGACCCTGGGGAGAGCAGCATCGGCGATGAAACAGGAGACTTCGTGTCCTTGCAAACAGTACTTACTTACCCGCAGGCCAAATTTGATAATAGCCGCCGTCTGCGGTGCTTCCACAACCAGCACCGCGTTCGTAGGGCCATTATTGCTTCGCTGCTCAACAGTACCTAACATGTATATGCCTTCCAACGGCGCATATATGAATGCTACCTCGACGTCCGATGTTGAATTAGGTATCAAACAATGCGAGCATGTTGCTTGTTGGTGAGGCCATTATCTGCTTTTCCCACTCAACCCTGAAACTTCGCGTACCCTAACTCCCCGAACCCTGACTTTTCGTTTCCCGCTCATCCCAGGGATCATCGAGGCATCGCTTAACATCAGCGACACTCTACGCCTCCTTTCCTGCGCCGTCCGGGACAAGGACACAAAGTATCGGGATGACGAGACAAATCCCTGTAAAATACTGGTGTCTACCTACCTAAGTAGGTATTGCCGTTGCTCAACTTCTTCTACGAATCATTTACATTCCTGGTCTTGGCAGACACTTGTCTGCATGTTACCAGCTTGAAGTTCGGGGAAAGTGCCCGACATACTTACAAGGATACTGTCAACTGTCGGAAAAGCCGACTCAAGCCGTTCGGCTTGTGGTGATGAAGCATATGTAGACAGCCATCTATCACAGCATTTACACGTCGAGGCGGTCTAGAATGACTGCCGATCGCTGCATCATTGAGAAAATCAAAGTCTTGAAAATTATACTGCATGTGTCTATCTTCGGGTCTGCGGGTTTACCTTGCCGAATACCCTTCATATGCGGATAGACAGCTGTGTTCACAGCCAAGTGTGAGCGGGATTGTCACAATCCCATACTTCGCTTGCCTGTCAAGCCTCTCACGGCCCCCAGGCTTGTTCTTTTCTCCGCGTTTATGACCCTTGTAGGCTCACGTCCAGCCGGGTCATCGGGGAGAGATGATCGGAGAGACGAGGAACTCGTGCAGCACTGGGGTACCGTTGAGACACCCTGGTTGGCTCATCATCGTGGACGTGGCACCAGATGAGCTCTTCCTTCAACCCATCTCGAACGAGAGGACTTCGTGTGACGAAACCAGAAACTAATTGGTTTTGACTCGGAAACCCTCTGAAGTTGATATCTCTCATGTGAGTTTGCCAAGCTGATCTGCCGCCGAGTAGCCGCTGTTGGGTTGGTGTGGTAAGCTTTGCCGTCGAGTTACACGTGTGGCCGAGGTGAATACGGGCCGTTAGACTTTACTTGATACTGCTACATGTCGGCTGGCGTGGTCAATACATGGCTTGCATGCTTCCCAACTACAGTTACTCAGCGTCAACTACCTTGCACGCGGGTTATTCGTGCGAAACTGCTCCGAGGCTTGATGGTATATAGCCCCAAGATCACCATAGACTAGAGCATCAGGCAGCCGTTTAACAATTTTACAAGTCAGGTAGTTGGCTGGTGGCACAATTAATCCTTGCCAAGGAGCGACACCAATGATTCATCGGCTGCGTCTTTTGCAAGCCCATTGACTCAAGCAAGTACATGTGTAGAGAGACGTAAAACACAGAGACTTGAGCCAATGTAGCAACACCTGAGGAGATGTCACACTCCACGATGATACTGTTAGGTAAGGTTGCAGTTTTGGCACACGGCCTGGGCTCTACCTAGTTACTTTACCCGTCTCAAAAAGCAGCGCGTAGTGCAATAGAGTTGCACAATGTCAGGCTAGTGTAACTCTTCGATCTTGCGAGCCAGCGTCAGAATACCGTCTTCCTCCTCCGTGATCCAGAGGTCTACCCATTCCTTTGCCTGCTGGTATCTCTCATCCGTCTTCGCCCAGGCTTCCTCCCGCGATCGTTCGATGTAGACCGTTCTCATGCCACATGATCTCGCATGCTTCAAGTCAGAGAGATGAGCAGCCACCATGGCGATGTCCCCCGGCGCAAGGCCCAGCTCATGAGCCGCGCCCAAATACGTGGCAGGATTCGGTTTGTATGCCCCGTACAGCTCCGCACAAAGCAGTTTCTGGAAGGGGAGGTTTCCGAAATCGACGAGATCGCCAAGCAGCTCCAAGTTGCCGTTGGTGAGCGTGGCCGTCGTCATGTTCCCGGATGTGCCCAGCTGCTTGATCCCATCGGCCGAGTCGGGCCACGGCGTAAGACGGTGCCAGACGAGGCTGAGAGACTTGATCTCCGAGGGTGAGTATACACCCGTGAGGCCCCAGCTCTCGAGCATGCTAATCAAGCTCTCGTGGAAGTGCTCGTCGACGGTCTTCCAGACACTTTCCCCGGGTTTGAAGGACCGTGTGAAAGCACCATACGAACCGTGCCACTCATGCGCAAAGCGGCTCCAGTCGTCTTCTGTAAGTGCCGTGACGCGGGTCTTGAGTTCGATGGGCAGGTCTGAAGAGAGTTTGCGGTGAGCTCGCAACTTGAGTTCCTCGGTAACGGTCGAGCGCCAGTCGACGGTGGTGCCGAAGACGTCGAAGGTTAAGGCCTTGATGGTGGAGAGCGGTGAGACTGTGCCTGGAGACATGGCGGCGTAAGAGATACTGTATCGTAAGTGACACGGCTAGTCTTATTTCGTACGGCGTCGTTGTATGCTGTTTTGTTGCCGTTGATGTCACTTCAACGTTGTCAGAGTCGAGTAACTGATTGGCGATGAAATCACATGATGAATTTGGCGCCCTTCGGACGACTTCCGTTTCCAAAAGCACGCACAAAGCCGAAAATATTAGCCCGTTGGAAATGTCGGCAGTAGAATTAGGTCCGTTGGCTCAGTCAGGTAGAGCAGCAACTTGACGCCGAGGAACAGATATAGTTGTGACGGGGCAGCATCGGGAAACACACGCCGACAGTGATTCACGTCATGGAGTATCTGGCATTGTTTCTCTCAGCAGGTTCCAAAGCATGACATTCCTAACTTGAAAATAGAAATAAAGAGACCAAATTCAACGGCTAATTTAACCCTATAGCTCCTGCAGGATAGGCTACATACGATGAAGGCATCCCCGATGATCAAAGGGTGTTGGTTCGACTCTGGGGACTCTGGGGTAGCCAAGTTGCCAAGGTCGAACCTGGGCTAACGTGCTGCAGGACCAAGTTACTGGGAACCCAAACCCACCACCCCCACAGCATAAAGCTTCTTCGAAACCTTCATTGACGACAAGTCCCAATTTCAACGCATCGCCCGATCTCATTGAGGGTTAAGGCGCTTTTTTGACCAGTTCCTGGTTTTGATGCCGGCTCGGCATGGCTAGCCGGCACGGCCACTGGCGCCGAAACGGCGAAACCTGGCGACTAAATTTCTCATGGTGACGTCGCATCATGACAACATCAACACCAACATAGTACATGTATTAACATGAATTGGCATTTCGCACTCCCCAAGCATTCAGCTGCGCGACACCACCACCGATACCACCATGCCGAACCCGCAAGATCACTTCCTCGGTCGCCACTATGAGGCTGAACGCACCGCTGGCCCCTTCAAGTCTTTCAACCCGACCAAGCGCTACCATGTGGCCGAGAAGCAGGACAACGCGCTGCCTTATGGTGCCAAAGGCACACCGTCGAGCAAGGCCGGTGGCCGCAAGCCCAAGGTTGTCTACGTGTGGAGGGCTCGAGATAACAGGAAAGGCCGTCATGCCGTGACCCTCGACCAGGATATCGGTGATCACGCTGGCAAGAAGGGGCCCAAACCGTCCAACTCTTGGGGACAGATACTGCTTGGCATCAAGAGGATGCTTGTGAGATATCCGGTCTGGGACGTCTCGTACGACGTTGCCCTCATCTTCACCATCGGTAAGTCATCTTATTTCGACCGCTCAAACGCAAAACCTGACGCGCAGTAGGATCGGTAATCTGGGTCTTCAATGGCTTCTTCGCATGGCTACCGCTAGCATCCCCATCCACCGAATTCTCCGGCGAAACGGACTGGGCTGGCGGCATAACGGCCTTTGTCGGAGCAACCGTCTTCGAGCTTGGCTCGATCCTCCTCATGCTCGAAGCCGTCAACGAGAACCGCTCCGACTGCTTCGGATGGGCTGTGGAGGAGACGCTGGACGGCTTCATGAACATCCACCCAGCTCATGGATGCCGGCACTCCCACGCCCAGAAGAAGACGTACTTCAAGGGCGCTACGGCTTCCGTCCGGGAGTCAACCGAGACGAGTTCCGTGGACTCGACAAAGGTCAACCGCACGTGGTCCTGGTGGCCGACCTGGTATGAGCTCAAGTCACATTACTTCCGCGACATTGGCTTCCTGGCGTGCTTCTCGCAGATGATCGGAGCCACCATCTTCTGGATCGCGGGCATTACTTCGCTTCCGCCCATCTTGAACAGCCTCTCCACGAAAGGCCAGAACGGCGCCTACTGGGCTCCGCAGGGCGTTGGCGGCACGGGCTTCATCGTCTCAAGTGCCTTATTCATGCTCGAGGTTCAACCGAAATGGTATATCCCCGCGCCTGGCGTGTTGGGATGGCACATTGGGTTCTGGAACTTTATAGGTGCTTTGGGGTTTACGCTTTGTGGTGCACTTGGCTTTGGTGCCTCGCACCCAGCTGTCGAGTACGCCCTCGCGCTCTCGACATTTATAGGCTCCTGGGCTTTCTTGGTGAGTAGACTCTTATGAACGTCAAGACTCCAAGGGTTTGCTAAGTAGTTGCCAGATCGGCAGTGTGATACAGTGGTTTGAGAGCTTGGACAAGTATCCTATCTGGGTATCTGAGAAAGCCCGTAAGCTTACGTCGTCATGATGATGGGCTGTCCATGTAATAGAGGGCTAGCAAGAGGGTAATGGGAATAGGCGCATTATGGCAATGGAAGTCCAACGCTTGCTTTCGGTACCATCAGGCATCAATGATCGTCGTTGACTCAAACAACAGCCGTTGAGACAATCAACCGAACCACCTCGAACAACAAGACTCCGTTGGCCTCTCAATCTCCAGACTAGTCGGAGGTTGTTAGTGCATTCGTCAAACCCACCTGACTGACCTTAACCAGTGCAAGATCTTCAACGAAGCTCCAGGGTCTTGGGGACAACGGCTTAATCAACAGCCATCAATATTACGCGTCGACGTTCCCCGTTTCTCGCCTCGACGCGGGACCTAGCCGCGGCCGCATATTTGGTCGCATAACGGGATCCAATAGCAAGACATCTTGTTTTTCTCGAGCGCCCTGCATTGTTAAAGGAAGGGCCAGGTGATGCAGCGCGTCTCGGGAGTCCCTTCTCAGAGCCGCGGACGCGGAAGACGGTTTCGCGAGACCCGGTGCTGTGCAAGGATCTAGGTATGGGGGTTGTTGGCGAAGGAGTTTGTAGACACCGGTAGAGATATTAGACGTACGATTCTGCATATTCAACGTGGACCTTCAGTTTTGACCGTAGACATCAGCTCAGCAATTGCTTTTTCCAACCTCTCCATCGTTGCGAGCCAGACCCCATCAGCCACGGCAGCGAAGCGTCTGGCAGTGGACCGCTGGACGGGCCGGAATGTTCTTGTGGGTTGATGATGGGAGTTCTTGGGCCCGTTCTTGAGATGGTTGCACCACCTCGTGTCACGCGGTGGAGACGCGGCGACATCCATACAGTACATGTACATAAGAATCTCGACTACGTTCTACTACTGCATAGCTACTGCTCCCCGGAGGACGATCCCGAGGCTTCCCCATCATCCTGCGTATCCGTAGATTGACTTGTTTCGAGAAAAGGAAAGCTTGGGCTGGTCAATGTGACGGGTAACTTGGTGGATGGCATGGGGAACCTGTGCTTCTGGTTTGAGGTTGACGACGTGGGTAGTAAAAAGGAAAGCTCGGACGCGAAGGATGGCACGGGGTGTGTTATTGGAGACAAGCACGCGTTACTTTTAGTGTTGACTTGATGAATCGATTCAAGTCGACTCAACTTGTTCTTATCATCTTTAAGTTTGGTATCAATTAGACCAGCGAGGCTTCTGTCCTCCTGCAAGAGAGATCATCCATGCCAGCCTCATCAGGTCGGCTTGTTGAACGAACACACATTCATTGCATGGCATATCATCTGAAATGGCTGGATAATTCTCCGAGACCAAAGTCCAAAAAGCAAAGCACGGAAAAGGTGCCTGCAAAGACGACGAAGAAGAAGCAATTGTAGTCATTGCGGCGCCTGTATCGCGTGCTGTTCTTCAAGCTTCGGCCAAGAAGCAACATCCAGGAACACCCCGTTTGGTAAACTCTCCACTAACCATTGAGTCCTGAGACCGCCTCATCGGCGAGGGTGCAGACGAGATGGGCACTGCACAAGAGAAGAGATGTTTCTTCTTCTAGATGCATAACTTACAACACCCGCGATACCAGCTGAGATGAGGCTGGAGTTGGAAGTGGAGCACTAGCACCGCCTTTTCTCCTGTTGTCCATCCGCGACGCTATCGCCCAACTAATTATCCATGTTGCAAGTCCCGAAGCTTGCGCGCAAACACCATCCACCAACGCACCGCAAAGACCACGGCCTGAACCGTACTGGCGCGGCCGTGGCGCCGCGTAGAGCACAGATGAGACTGTCGGGCGGAAACTATTTCAGCGGCGATTTCGCCTTGGGGAACACGGTCTCGTTGGCTCGAGAGCGTACTAAAACAAATCATTACGTAGAGCCGCGGAAGCCGTTGAACGCACAAGAGCCGATCCGTCAGCGGCCGCCCGTTTCATTCAAGGGGGAATCTCCACACGAGCTATCTCACGAACCGTACCAGCGGCAACGGAGAACCATGGCTTGGCGGGAGGCGGCAGAGAGACGCATTCTGGGGGCCGGGGGAGGTGCACAGTAGCCTCCATCGACATGCCACCCTGAACGGCCAAGACACTCGAACTTGACATTGGGCTAACTTGACATTGGAGACAAGGGGGATGGATAATACGGGTGGTTAATTCGCAGCCGCCCCTAACCCCAGTCAGATGCCGGACAGTTAGACTCGCCCGCCGAAACAGCCATTGCGCGCGCCGTCGACCTGCTAACAAGGAGAATTGCTTCTGTCGAGGTCTTCGGCCCGCGCCCTAGGCTGGGATGGGGAGCGGCGTTGACGGGACCTCTCCTGATTTGAACTCGGGCTGCGACTGTGACAAAGGTAGGGTGATTCAGGTGGAAAGCCCACAGCGAGACCAATTTCCAACGGACGCGTTTTGGGCGCTGGGGCGGGTTGATGAAGAGCCCATTCAGCTCGAGGTCCTGGTCCCAGATGCGATACGATGCGAGATGGATGGGCTGGCTGAATGGCAAGATGCTTGCAATCACAATCACGCCCGCGTAAAGGATGCTGGGCTTCCCGGGGGGTAGTCAGAGGTGAGAGAGCGAAATCTTGTCTCGACAGTAGCCCGGGAAAAGGGGCATGGCTACGATCGTCGCTCTCGTTAGGGTCTTTCTGTCTGGCAATGACAATGGCATGGAATCGGCGAGATAAGCGGGGAGACAACGGCGTGCTAAGCAATTCTTGGCGAAAACCCCATCTCGGTTCGGCTGACAAGTTGAGAGGATTGTTGTTGTTGTGGTTGTTGGCCGAGAAGTAATCAATTTCTACGTATTCACAGCTCTTCTTGCCAGGAGGCTGACGCCGATGTAACGCAAGCAGACATCCGTCCGGGGTATTCGTGCATGTACAGTTGTTGGTTGCATCTGAAGCCGGGAGTGGTGGGCTCCGTTGTTGGTGACAGGAGTGCTCGTGCATACGTAGATGCTACATAGTATTGCCGTGCATATCATATCCCACGGACCAGCTGCCCAGGGTGTCGTTTCTTGTGAGTGACTTTTAATCTCAGCGGTTTGCTCGTGATGGTCCTGGAGGAGCGGCCAACTTCGCTCGGCCTGTTGTGATGACTTTGGATAAGGGGCGCATGCCGAGGTAAGTGATTCCGCCTCGAGACGCATGATATCTGGTCTGTACTCGCACGCAAATACTTACACGAACCTACCATCCAATGCCGGAGATGTCCTATTGTGACTTCAATGTTGACTCTTGTCTCACTCCCTCCATCCCTCCCCTGAGCCCTGGTTGTGCAGCAGCTCGCGATTACGCAGGCACTTACATTGATGGAGCGAGTGGCCCCCTCTCCCGGGGTCTAGGGCCATGGTACGTGCGGTGCGCCTTAGCTGATCTGACCCGGATAGCTGGACCTTGACTTGACTTGTGAAAGCTTGTTGGGGGGTTTTAGGTGCTTAGTTTTGCACTTGGATGGGCATGGGCTGTGCGTTGTTGATGTGGCGTGGAGGTGTCGATGATCAAGGATAAAAGGGGTAACTGGAGGTGATGTAATGGTATGGATGTATTTTGTTTCAACCCGCACACATCCAACGTATCAAATAATACGTCTGCCATTATTATCGTTCTAGAAAACTTAACAACCCACACATATGTATGTATATGCGAAGAAATAAGGACTCGAAAAGATCCGATAATCAGGACAGGACAACCCGTCGCAGGCCTCATTATGCTGCATTTCAAGCATGAGCATGGGACCCCCGAGGGATCATCGAGGAGGAAATTGCAGGCTCCAGAGGGCGCGGGCCTGCGATTCGGCCACTGGCGGTACCCGTGGACGGGCATGTACTGCCCTGGCCTGGACAGTAACCCCCGCAGCCGCTGGGGACGCTAAAAACTACAGGCCATGGTCCCTGCGGCCATTCTGCCATTGGATTAGTCGCTAACACCGTTTCAACACCCCACTATCTGCGGTGCTGCTGCACGGCGTTGCCGGCATCGACCAGCGATCCCAGCCCATCAGCCGGCGGCCCTGGAAACCCAAAAAGTTTGACGACTTCGAGACATGATTATTATGGCTCAAGTTGAGCCAAGGGTTTGGACTTGAGGTTGCATTGTGTGTCGGGCTGAGTGAGCTGGTTGGTTGGTAGAAGCCCAAGATTAGATGCATGTGAGGCGGACATATCACATCGCCGTCGACATCCATCTCCACGAGGCCGATGCAGCCTCTCTGGCGTCGACATCTTCACAGCAAGCCTCGTCGACCCTTAATCAAAGAAACCTCTCGAATCTCTTGTTAACTCGCTCCACCTCCACTGCCGCTACGTACTGTACTTGCTGGACCCTTCTAATTAATTACTACTGCTAGTTGCGAGCTGGAGACTGAAGTGAAGTTCAATGCCCCTCCTCTTCCCTCTCCCCCCATGTCCAATATCCCACGCCCCCATGTCCCTGGCCTTCATCCTTCGACTCGACTGAACTGAAGACAGCAATTGAGCGACTTCCTCCACTCTCCTTGGTCCTCTTATGTACGGACTGTGTACATATGTAATTACTGTCTCCTCCTCTCGGCCTGGTCGACGCCTCCAAGCCTCGCAACACCTCGCGACGCCCTGCAGAGTGGATACATAACAGGGTCCTGGGTCGCTTGCTTTGCAAGAGAGCTCGAGCTTTGCTTTCCCGCTACCATTGCCATTGCCATTGCCATTTGATCCATTCCGAGGTCTTTGCGCGCACTCGTCATCTCCTTGCCTGTCACTCTCACTCTTCACTCTCCAACAAATCGTCCGTGTTGTATCGTTGTGTTGTGTCGAATCTCGAATCTTGAACTCCCTGCTGGCTCTGGTACTGGTGCCGGTGCTGTCCTTCTTCTTCGCTTTCGGCTTTCTCAGGCCTTGGTCCTTGTTGTTCAGTGCCTCGCTCTCAATGTAATGCGCTTGACGACGGCAGCGCTAAATAAATCATTCTCGCGCCTTCTCATTGTAAGTCCCAGCGAGCCCGGGCCGTTCCGTGGGCCATCCATCATTTGCCGTGGCGCGACTGCCAGCCAGCTCGAGTCTTCTCCACGACTTGACTTTGGTTGACGGAACCCGCATTCCAAGGAGAAATGGCTAACCCTTAACCTCGAATAGCAATAGCTTGATCGGTATATACTTGGCATCTTCATCGACGACAACGACGACAACGACGACACAACCAGGACGACGTTGTTAAGCAGCTTCTTCTGTCCCTTCCAATTGTTCATCCTCTGCATCGCGCTTCAACGAACGCCAATCGCGAGTTTAGCTGGGTAAATTGTGTACCAATATCGAGTCGCATTTCTTGGACTTTGAATTCCTTGTTCCTGTTCAACAAATCTCCGCTTCGTTCCAGGCGCGTCTCGAAACAGGGGACTTCTTCGATATAGCCTCTGTTATCATTCAAGGTCCGTGGAGACCCTGGCCCCTTTTCAATGTTCTCCATGTCACTGGGGCTTGATGCCGGAGACTCGACTCCAGTGGCAAGGGAATGGATATATATGGATTATTGACTTTATGCTGACTTGCCAATGGGTTCAAGGTGCCGGCCTGCATTTGGCATCCAATTCAAGGAGAGAGAGAAAAATTGCAAACTTCTGAGACAGTTTCATTGCCGTAAGTTCGCCTGCCCCAAGCACAAGCACGGCGTCGAGTCCGTTCAATTAGCATCCATCTGGCGGGAAACGCTGCCGCCCAACGCTCTCTTTGCTTTTGCGCATGCAGATGGCTAACGTTCAGCGGAGAACAGGGCTTCATAGATGTAACGCCGAGGGGAAGATTTCGTCACATTCTGGGACTGCCTGTCAGTTCTCAGGTGCAGGGGTCAGTTCATCAGGCCGAGTGCCTTTGATCCCTCGACCAGTCGTCTCCATCTCGAAACAGCCTTGGTTAGGCACTGCGGGAACCTAGCAGCAGGGTGTGTTGATGCCTCACTATATCATATAGGACTTGCATCGCATCGACGATCTGCTGTCTCGCTCCGACGTACCAGCAGCTCACTGCCAACATGGCTCTCTGGGAGACCGACGACGAGTACCTGAGCGGCCCGGCAGCGATATCACTGCCGCCTCCTCAGGACACTCCCTACCGAACGCCTTCACGAGCCTCGAGGAGATCACGTCGCTCAATCACCCCTCCAGGCAAGGGCCACTCTCCCCCGCCAATGCCTTACGACAGAAACTCCAAACGATCGTCCAGAGACATCAGCATGGACGAAACCATCAGCATCCTCGACCCCCGACGCTTCACCCCGACGTTACATGCCAATCTGGTGTCCGAGATCTTGGCGCTGCGGAGGGATCAGGAGGAGAAGATCAAGCTGATTGAAGGCCTCGAGAATGCACTGCATTCCTCCAAGGGAGAGCAGGAGTCTCTTCAGGAAAATCTGGTTGATACAGCCAAGGAGAGTCGATCACTCAAGCGGCAGCTGGCTCTGCTGGAGGGTGGCACCTCGTCTGCCCTGAGCGAGCTGGCTCGAGAAAGAGACGACGCAGTAGACTCGGTTACCGATGCACGGAAGCGGCTCGATGCTGCGCAGAAAAAGATTCGGAGCCAAGAAGATGATTCACAGAGGGTACACGACCTGTTTGTAAGCGAGAAGAACAACTGGGAGGACGAGAAGCGCAAATATGATCGCAAGCTACACGTCGCCGAGAGTCGCCTCAAGGTTGTTCTGGACGAGGTGGCCGTGTTGCAAGCAGCACAGCCCAACGGCGTGCATAACGGTCACGAGAGCGACGTGGAAGAGAGCGGCCGGGAGAACGACGCCGCCAGCGTGAGGACGATGAGCATGACAAACAGCATCCGATTCTCTGTTCTCAGCGGGCCAGGGTCTGTCAAGCTCAACGGCCATTCACTCGCCGACGAGCTGAACTTTGACGACGACGACGAGCAGACCGACTTTGATGGACGCGAGAGCGCCATGTCCAACTACACCACGCAGACGCAGAGACACGCGCGCAACCCGAGCCGCGACAGCGTCATGAGCCGGATGCACCGTCGAAACCACAGCCTGGAGAGCTTGAAGCGGACAGGCAGTGTAGCACGAGGTAGGCTATTTATGAACCAGTCGGTGCTGGAGACACTCGAAGGCGAGGACGAGGAGATGCAGCCTCAGACGCAGCCTCAGATGCAGCCTCCCGAGCCCGAGGCCGAGCCCAAGCCCACGTACACTTACATAGATACTGGCATCCAATTCTCTCCGCCGCCTTCACCCAAGCTCCCGCCGGCGAAGCCCGCCACGCCGGAGCCGTCTCTTACGCGCAGCAAGTCGCCCGAGGTCGACTGTTCACCGCGTGGCGAGATGGAGATCGAGGCCAACCAGCGCCGGAAGCGCGTACATCTTAACATGAACCGGCCTCTCAGCATCGAACCCTCGGTTGCACGAAGAAGCATGATCTCGGCCGCCTCACAGACGATGGAGGCGCCGCCGAGCCCGCTGAGCCCGCCCCGGACGCCCAAGTCTCCAATGCGGCCGCCACCTCCTCCTCCGCCACCAGCCGTGAAGAAACCCGTGATGGTGACTTGCTCGACGCAGACGGATATGCCTGTGCCTATGCCGATGCGCGAGTTCGCTCCTCTCCCTCCTCCATCTCCACCGCCGCTGGCTATTCCGAGCATCAGTGTTCACCCCCCGACTAGCCGTCCTACTACTCCTCGCGAACCTCGCTTGCCCCAGCTGTCCAAGGACTTCGGGTGTCAGGTCAACCTCTCTGCGCCCATCGAGACGCGTGAGACGGGTGTTCAGACAGAGGGCATCCAGACTGATAAACGAATGGCTTTACTCCCACCCCATCTCCATCCCTCAGCTATATCCTCGCGACCTTCTTCTCCCAATCCTTCGGCCGGCACCGATCCGAGCCATAACTTCACTCCTGTTCCCAACAACTTGCCTCTGCGCAATCCGCGCAGGCTGACTCTCAACCGAACCAGTATTGACACGCCGTCAATATCATCCCCCATCTCCATCGCCGAGTCTGACGAGCTTCACGATGCTTACCCGGGGAACAACGACGATGGACCTCTTTCCGGTCACAAGGCTCCTATGCGACGACCCCATCGCTTCAGCAGCCTCTTCGCTGGCTTTGACGGCGCAAGCTCGGACGAGGCAGATGACTTTGGGGATGTCGAGCTGAGCGACTCGGAATATCGAACCGCATTGTCCGCGCCCAGACCCAAGTCCATCTCTAGCCGCCCTGGAAAGCGCAGCTCTACCGGAACAACTGGGACAAATGGTACATACGGCACTACCGGCACTTATCCCACGTCCCCTGAGCAGATAGTGACCATGCGGCAAGTCCCTCGTGGCTCCGTGAAGCCATTCATGGCAGAGCTATACAACTCACATTCTACGGCGGCGGAGAAGGATGGATTGGGCCGAGGAGGCTCAGTCAAGTCTTCGCGAGTCTTCGAGAAGAGCCCGGCAGCCATGTCGACGAACCGCGCGAGCGTGATGCGCAAGGCTGCCATGATCCAGAGCGGCATCAACAGTCACCAGGGCAGATCACGCAGTCCGAGTCTGCAAGACACCGTCAATAATCCTCCCTTTCCCATACCCACGCGGGCGAGCTCGAGGAAGCTCCCAACTAGCGCCAGTGCTCCCAGCGATGGACAGCGAAGTCCAACGCGCGGCGAGGGCTTCAATCGTCGTGGGGCCGGTCGTAGCCATTACCGGGCGAACAGCATCAGAAAGGTTCGCTCTGCGGTTGCGCTACCTCGTACTCAGCGTTACCGCAGACATGGTAGCCGATCTCCTCCACCTTTGTCTCCGTCGACAGAAGCACCTGAGAGCCCTGGACTGCCGCCGCTGCCGAGGAACGATATTACGACTCCGCGATCTCGAGCTCGTGGTAGTGGGCATTTCAGGCAGCACCGTCACCAGCTCTCTACAAACACGGACAACACCACTCCTACTGATCCCCTGTCCCTGTCTAGCAATGCTCCTCAGAGCACTGGCGTGGTGGATGCCATCGCCCAGACAATGGTTGGCGAGTGGATGTTCAAGTACGTCCGCAGAAGAAAGTCATTCGGTGTGCCCGATAGCAGCACCAAAGACGACAATAGCAACGATCGCCACAAGAGGTGGGTTTGGCTGGCCCCCTACGAGAGGGCTATTCTTTGGAGCAGCAAGCAGCCGTCCTCGGGCAGCGCCTTGATGGGCAAGACGGGCCGAAAGCGTGAGTTGTTCGCACCCATGTATAGCTACGAGATACTGACCAGTCCAGTGACCATCCAATCTGTCCTTGACGTCAAGGACGAGAACGCTGCTCCCAAGGGCGTGGCGCCCGTCTTCGATCGATCAATCTTGATCCTTACGCCGCAGCGGGCGTTGAAGTTTACAGCCATATCGGCGGACCGACATTACATCTGGCTCACAGCCCTCTCCTTCCTGGCACACTCATCTCAGGCGGTGCCCGAGATCGTCACGGTTGCACAACCACAGATAAAACACGCTCCTTTACTTCTGCCGGAATTCGAAGCTCCCCAGCAGTCCAAGCTGAAGCGAGGCGGCATCCGGGACTCGATCCGCCTGGCCAAGGGCCGCACTGGCTTCACCAAGGCCGGGCCCCCTAGCATCCCGAGTATCCCTAGCATCCCCAGCGTGCCGTCATCTCAGATGGGCGATGTGGCCAGCTTCCGCATCCCAGAGCCGGTTGAGGGCGTCTCGAGCAACCATTCGCGGGAGATCTCCCAAGACGCCGCCGAACCCCCTTTCATCCCTCGCTTCCACGACCGGAGCGCCCCGTCCATGGTCCATGGCCGAAAGCGAAGTAACACCGGTGGCCACGTCCCTCCACCGCTGTCCTTTCGAGGCTTTTCTGGCCCTGTAGGAGGAGGCCCTCATCACAACGCGACGAACAGCACCGCTGGTGCTAGCATCGGTACTGCAGGCTCTTCCGATATTTACCAGTCACAACCATCGAGTAACACCACCTGGGCCATGAGCCAAACCGCCTCTCAGCGAACATCGGAGGCGTCCTCACGCCCGAGCAACTTCTTCGACGCTATCGGAACCATGCGAATGGAGGCCTTCATCAGCCCGCTCGCGCTTAACGAGTACCCGGACGAGCAGGACGAGTTCCGCCAGGTCGTACGCAGACGGAGCAAAGAGCTCCGCCGGCGACAGAGCCGTAGCCGCCACCGCGAGGGGCAAAACTCACGGAGCTCGCGCGCCACGGACGACTACTACCAGGGCAGCCGAACGGCCGGCGAGGAGGACTATTTCAGGGACGACCCGTTCAAGGGGTTCTAGGCGTCTGCTCGAGATGATACAGCGAGCTTGTGCAATTTCTTTTATCATCTTTAACTTGGTTCAGTTTCAGCGGCCGCCGTGCGAGGAAGAACTATACCCTTTTCTGTAGATTATTTTGCGACTGCGTTCGACATTACTTATGGGGGGCCCTGGGTTGGCACAGTTGACACTCGTCTTTTGTATTCATGGGCGTGGCGTTTGGGAGTTTTGTGTGAGAGACTGGGATGGATGGAATAGTGTGAGAGACTGGTGGTGTCGTGGGGAGATCTGATGTTGATAAATGTCGAGACTAGACTCTTTCTGACAAAAATCCTTGTTGTCTTGACATTTATACTTGCTTGTGATATGGATGAATAGATACACTCTGGTGTTCTCAGCTGTGTGAAGCGAAGCTATGTGGGATTCTTTTTGATTTCCTAAAAGTACGAATTTGTACATCCATGGAGGCCCCACCTTGCCCGACGCCTCCGAAATTCCAGCAGCTACCCCGCCATTAATAACAGCTTCACCCTTATTCCCTGTATTGTGGACACAGCAACCAGTCTACGAATACCTTACCCAACACGGCTGCGACCACTCGCAGATCCCTCGCCTTCGAGTTCGTTCAGGATCTCGCCATGGATTCTGAGACTCTCGAGCAACTGCAGGCTCGCCATCGGCGTGAGCTCAAGGACCTTCAGGGCCGCGTCACCGGCAAAAAGAAGAACGCGACCAAGAAGACGCGGAAGGGAGTCAACGAAGAATGTGCCGCCATGGAGAACCAATTGCGAGAGAAGCAACAAGCTGAGACCGCAGCTTTGGCTGGGGCCCAGCCGGTCAAGGACGACGAGGATGACGACGAGAGTGACGACGACGACGGCGACGTGCACGAGCGAGACGAGACATCCAAAACCGATCAAACAAATGGACTACAAAGAGCCAAGAACAAGGTGGAAGAGAAGCTTGCACAAGCAACCGAGAAACTCGGCATCTCCAACGACGACGCCCAGCCGGGCAAGAAACGCAACCGCCAAAAGGAACGGCTCGCTCGCCGCGCCGCCGACCAAGAAGCTGCCGCGCAGCGCGCCGAGGAGGAAGCGTCGGGCATGACGGACCACCGCGCCCGCGAGAGCGAGTACATGAAGAAGACGTTCACGGCGCATCGCCTCGTCGAGAAGGACATCGAGCCCGACGGCCACTGCCTCTTCTCCGCCGTTGCCGACCAGCTCGCCCACCACAAGGTGCCGCTCGGCGACCAGAGCGAGCCGCCGTACCGCGTCGTGCGCAAGGCCGCCGCCGCCTACATGCTCGCGCACCCCGACGACTTCGCGCCGTTTCTCGACAACGAGGACATCGACGCCTACGCCCGCAAGATGCGCGACACGGCCGAGTGGGGCGGGCAGCTGGAGCTGACGGCCCTGGCGAGGCGGTACAATGCCGAGATCCGCGTGGTGCAGGATGGCCGCATGGAGCGCATCGGCGAGGACGAGGGCGCCGCGTCGGGCAAGACGCTGTGGCTCGCTTACTACAGGCACGGCTACGGGCTGGGGGAGCACTACAACTCGCTCCGGACGGCGGCACCATGAAGAGAGAACATGTACTTTTTGTTTTTGTACGGGGAAGGAATCTTGTATCAGAACAGAAGAGAGCAGAACAGAGCAGAAACAGGACACGGCAGCAAAAGAAGGAAGAGCAGAGTAGATGAGGTTTTGCTACCGGCTCCACACGGAGATGAAGTCCCGCACGGAGCCGTCCTCGTTGGTGCCGGCGTCGTGCGTCCGCGTCGGCTTGATCAGGCTGAGGCGGTGCAGCGCGTC
>JAANBC010000361.1:0-33520 GCA_014621405.1 Stylonectria norvegica
GTAATTAAAGCGCTAAAGTCTAAATATAAGCTTATAGAAGGAGATAACTTATAATAGTTCTTAGGAATAAAAATTATCTAAGATTAAGAATAAAAATTAATTTAGGTTATGCAAAATATCTATTTAAAAAAGATATATAAACTATAAAAATCAGATATACTAAAGGCAAGTTTAATAATAAAAACAGAGCTTGTTTATAATAAAGATATAGTAATAAAGGAAACTATAAGCTAGTACTAAAAAATCATTAGTTTAATCCTATATATAGCAGTTATTATAAGACTAGATATTACCTTTATTATCTTAAGACTAGTAAGGTTTATAAAAAACCTAAGTAATATATATTATAAAATAGTAAACTAAGTATTAAATTACCTATATATAACTTATTTTCTGGCTTTATAGTTTAATAAAGGGGATAAGTTTTAAATATATAATAATACCTTCTTTACTAATAATATAGCTGATTATAAGAGTTTATAAGCCTATATAATAAAACTATTTAGCAGCTTAATTAAATAGTAAGTAAATAAGTAAGATACTATTATAACCTTAATAATAAAAGCAGAATTACTTATACTTATATAAGTAATAAAAGAAGGGTTATTTTAGCAGTAACTACTATTAGAACTCAGAATTAAGCTTAAAAGTCTAGATTTATATCTTATTTATAATAATTAATAGATAATTAGACTTTTAAAACAGCTAATTAAAAAGTTATAAATAAAACTAAAATATATTAATATCTATAACTATTAGCTATATAAGTATATATAGAAGAAAAGGATTATTATTTCCTATAAATAAAGCGCAAAACTTATTACTAATAGTCTAATAAAGACTCTATAAGGTATATAGTTAAAAGTAAGTTATAAGTAACTTAGGCTAGTAGATATTAAGGAATGCATATAAGAGTAATATATAAATAACCTTATTAAAGAATAGTTAATTAAAGAGATCCTAAAGGAATTATAAATTTAAATAAAATTATAATATTAAGTATTAAATTTAGGATATATAGCTTAAATAGCATATTTATATTATAAAGAGGAAAAATTAGCAGTAGTAATAATAGTTAATTCTTAAGCCTGCAGGCTACTATAATCCTAGATATAAAAAATATAAAAATAAAAACTATAAAATAAGCTATAAAACTACTAAACTAATCTTATTTATACTAATTAAGAATTATTACTAGTAGGGAAACTTTTATCTTTATACTTATAAAGTATTACTTTTATAATAATATAATACTTCTTTTTCTTTTATAAATATATTAGAAATAAGTATTAAATTAAAGAATAAAGATATAAAAGCTACTTACTTTTAAGTTAATATTATTACTTTAAATATAGTCTAATTAATAAAATACTATTAGTAAAGATACTTTTAGACTATAATATAAAATTAGTAAATAAGTCTTAAATAATAAAAACAAGCTTCTTTATAGAGAGAGGCAGGAGCTACTAAAAAAGCACTACTTATAGCAGTGATTATAGCTAGAGGCATTCTAATAATAGCCCATCTTAGACTTTATATTAGGGCTACCTAAAGTGGCCTGAAAATATATTATATATAGAATAATATAAGGCTTAAAGGCGCTGCTATAATTAGTAAAATAAATCTTAAAAGATTAAAATAAGAAGATCTTATATAATAGTAGCAGCTTAAATAGTATTATACTTAGCCTTAATAATAATATAATAGGCAGTAATATTATTTAACTTCTTATAATACTTATATATAAAGATTAGAACTCTAAAATTATAAAATAAGGCTTAAAACTAGGAAATAAAGCTTAGAAATACTTACTTAATAAGATATTTATAAGGACTTTTCTTCTTATTAAAGGGGGGGGGGTCAGATAAGAAACTATTATCTAACCTTAATATAATAAGCCTTAAAATAGAGAAATAACTCTTAAAAGACTTACTTAGGAGATATTAAGGGCTTTATAAGAGTATTAATAGGGGAATTAATAAGGGGCTTAATAGCAGCAGTGGCAGTAGTAGCGGCTTTAATCTTAGCCTTAGTAGCGGCAGTAGTAGTAATATAGGTAGTGATAGTTTTAATAGCGGCGGCCTTAGTAGTGGCTTTAATAGCAGTAATATTAAGAGAGCTATATAAAGTTAGATAATAAGTTCTAAATTAGAGAAATAAGACATAAAGTAACTTATATAAGAGCGGATATAATAATAAAAAATCTCCTATTATAGAGTATTAGTAAAAGCTAATTCTTAATAAAAACTATTACTAAAAAATACTATTATAGGTAGAAAAAGACTTATAAAATGCAAAAAGATATAAAAAAGAAAAAAAAGAAAGGAAAGCTATAAGAGTAATAAAGAGAATATTTATATATACTTAAAGGCATTGCAAATAATAGCTTTAAGGCTTATTATAATTCACTTTTTATTTATTTATATATTCACTCTTAATATAATATAAATAATACTATAGAGATCTATTAATATAGTTAATTATAGCTATAAGATAGAGCAATTTACATAAGAATAATAAGAATAATATAGTCTATAATAATAATAATAAAAGAAATACTAAAATAATATTATAAATTATAAAAAAACTAAAAATAAATATCTATAGATCTTTCTTAAGGCAAAATCTAAAGAGATATATTAGAATAGAACCACTATATATAATACTAAAAGGCACCCTAAAATAACTAAAGAAGTCTTATATAATAAGTCTATAATATTAGGGGTAGAAGCTAGAGTCTTTTAGGAATAATGCATATAGAGCATAGCAAGGCACCCGCGTAAGCCGGAAAATGCCTCATGCAACTTCAATCAAGCATCTTTGGTTCTAACAAGTGCTGCACTGTCAGGTCGGGTACAGTGCATGTACCTGCATGTACTTCGTACATGCCCTGACATGCCCTGAAGCTCGTCCGCTACCTTATAGGCCACCTCACCCTCACCCTCACCCTTTCATGGAGCGCTTGGAATCCACCCGGCGACGTGCGCTCCGAAGCCTGCCCACTAAACCCGGGCGCGGTGGGTTGTCGCGCGCGCCCCCGGCCTCCATTCTAGTGGCTCCTCCCTCCAGTGGAACCCGACATTAACGCGCTACAGCGAAGGAGGTGCTCCGTACTTCTTTAGCCGGTTCGTTGCATCAACCGGGGGTCTCTAACAACCTGCGACAACCTGATGCAATTCGCAATACAAATCGGACAACGGCCTTACAAACGTCACAGCGCAGGAACATAGAGCAACCCAAGGTCCTCCTCGCCATGGTCAGTGTTGATGAAGTCTTCAAGGTGCGTCACCGCCCGTCTCTCGCTACAAACTTCCTAGACAGAGTGACAGAGTAGCTAACAAGCTTCTAGCATTCTGGCGTCTCAGCCAAGCGCAAGCTCGATCCTGTTCGCGATCCAAGTTCGTCTTCTTCCGATATCTTCCCACATACCAAAGCCAAAATCATGTCTCTAACCACAGCTTCGACATAGATGAGGTCTACAAATCAGCTAAGCTGAATGCCAATGGCTCAAACCGCCACTCCCATGTCGACGACGCGCTCCCCGACGACATCGACGACAGTGAAGCTGGCCCAGCTCCGCCCCCTGAGAACGAAGAGGAGGGAGATTTCGGCCCTGACCTACCCCCGGATGACGACGAGGACCGCTTTTTTGGTGGAGGCATCACACAACAGGAATCCGAAATCCTCGACTACGTGGACGGGGCTGATGCACAAACCGCGCCTGAGAAGATCGACGCTGCGTGGCTGCGCAAGACAGCCTTGAACTTTGAGAAGCACATCACCAAAAACGCCGAACTTCGTGCCAAGTTCGAAGATCAACCCAATAAATTTATCAGCAGCGAAGCCGACTTAGACGCCGACATTCAAGGGCTATCACTCCTCTCCGAACACCCAGAACTATACCCAGATTTTGTCAAGACAGGATGCGTGACAAGCTTGGTGGGCTTGTTGGCGCATGAGAACACAGATATTGCTATCGATGCAATAGAAGTTGTAGGGGAGTTGACCGACGAAGATGTCGACGTCGAAGATGAGCACTGGAATGCCCTAGTAGATGCTGCAATGGAGGCAGACGTGCTAAGCCTACTCGTTTCAAACTTCTCTCGCCTAAACGAAGACGAAGAGTCAGATCGGAACGGCGTTTATCACGCGCTCAGGGTCATGGAAAACCTTTGCTCACGAACATCAGTAGCTGAGCGGGTAGGGCACGACGAGAAGCTCCTACAATGGCTACTCCAGCGCATCCAGCGAAAGGAGAACCCCGTAACACAGAACAAGCAGTACGCTGCAGAAATTTTGGCCATCCTATCACAGACATCGGCTGCCAACCGTAACCAGCTCGCCCGTCTAGACGCCGTCGACCAGATTCTCCAGCTCGTGGCGACCTACCGGAAACGAGACCCGGACAAGGGCAGCGAGGAGGAAGAGTACATGGAGAACCTCTTCGAGACGCTGACATGTCTCGTGGATGAGGCAGCCGGAAAGACCAAGATGATCGAGGCTGAGGGCGTCGAGCTATGTCTCATAATGCTGAAGGAGGGTAAGAAGAGCAAAGCCCCAGCACTACGGCTCCTCGACCACGTAGCAGGAGGCAACGCCGGTGCCGAAGCTTGCGAAAAGGTCATCGAGGCCGGTGGACTAAAGACGCTATTTACCCTATTCATGAAGACGCAAGATCACCGCCTCGCGGAACACCTACTAGGCATTTTCGCCTCAATGCTCCGGAGGCTCCCCGCCAACTCTGCCGAGCGGATACGGACACTAGCCAAGTTTGTGGAAAAAGATTACGAGAAGATATCGAAGCTGGTCAAGTTACGGAGAGACTACAGCTCCCGCGTCAAGCGGGCCGAGCAGGAACACGACGCGGGACAGGGGACACTATCCCAGGAGGAGAAGGAACAGGCGGATGTGGAGCGCTTGATGAAGAGGATAGATGCAGGACTGTTCACTCTTCAGACCGTCGACGTCGTCCTAGCATGGCTAGTGGCAGAAGACGGCGGCGCAACGAAACGGATCAAGCAGCTGCTCGCGGAGCGCGATGAGACGCTGGGCGTAATAGGGGCCACGCTTAAAGACCAGCTCGATGGTTTAGACGATACTGAAGAAAACCAGGACACGAAGGATATGTTAGGTACTCTAGTCGAGTTCGTTCAGTAACTCAATATCAAGGTAGCGTCCTCGACGGGACGGGACGTAACACTGGCGCCAGACGCATGGCGCTCTTCTTCCCATGACCTCCCAATCTCCATCTCCTCCTTCCACTCTACACCTCCCGAGCCGTTCGTACTACAGGCCGTTTAGTGACTTCTCGCATTCCAAGACCGCCGCTCAAGCGGCAACAGTTGGAGCAACGGGCTTCACGTCGAAAACAGCGTTGAGGAGGTTCTTGACGACCTGGACCTGGCCCTTCTTGCCAGCCGCTTGGATCTCCACAATCTCCTTGTCGGCCTCCTTGTTAGCCTCGTCCTCGGCTGCCTCGTTGCCCTTGCTGTGCTATACGGTTACAACCAGTTAGTTGCTCTTCTGCGTGTGCATGTCGAGGCGGGAGGGGCGTAGTTACCTCAGCCTCGAACTTCTTGTACTCGTCCTCCTTCTGGGACTTGTACTCGGCTATCTCCCGCTTGGCCTCATCGCGAGCTTCTCGGACGCGCTTGGTGCGGACTGGAGATTTCGACGGTCATCGGGGTGCTATCGAACGTCGTGGAAGAGCGTAACTCACATTCTCGAGCTATTGCGTCACTGGGTTAGCACAGGCAGGATGACGAGGGGGAGGGGACCACGAGGCTATCCTGCTCACCTTTTTGGACAATCTTGGAAGCTTCACGCTCAGCCTACAGCGAACAATCATCAGCCAAGAACCCCTCGGTGGTCGTCGGGGAACGGTCGTACATCGAGCAGCGTCTGGATGCCGGCCGAGTTCTGGGCGGACTGCGGAGGAGGGTTAGCCAGGACAAGGCGCGGGCGCATCGAAATTTGCTGACCATGGTGACTGGGGCGGGAGAGCGTCGATCGGTAGAGGTGGTAGATGCGGCGAAGGCTCACAGAGATGATGGATGCGATGGCGATTCGAGAAGAGAGGTTCGTGGTGGTTACGTTCGTGGATCGTCTTCCGCTGTCTTGAGGTTCAAGCTGCAAGGCGCAGGGCAGCTCTTGGAGGCGCCTCATCCCGGTGCACCAGCTACGGACCTATCAGCGTGCTGCTCTGGCGCTGTATTCTGGACCTCTGCAGCGCTAGATGCCTGTATGTACTGCACAGAAGGTCGATGTACCTGTGGCTGGGGCGCTCGTGGCCCGGGGTTCCACTCTCACTGTCGGATGCCGCTACTGCGGCGCTGCGGCTGCCGTTGGACGTCATGGCTTGATTTTGGAGCTTCTTCTCTTCAAACCGCAATCGACTTCTATATCCAAAGCGCATCTTCGCTCGCCAATCCGAACCAATTCAGTTCGCCATCAGTCGCATACGCATCTTCGCTTCTCGAATATCTTCCTTCGTTCGCCACAGCTCCTCCAGCGCCACGGCGCCATGTCCCGCGCCTCCAAGCTGACGCTGGGAGCGACGTCTCTTTTCGCCGTCGGAACTATTGTGCTCGTCCACTTCCAGCAGCAGGCCGAAAAAAATGTACGTTCATGCTTCCGAGGCCATACCATATATAAATCCGCTAGGGAGGCTCGAGAAGGGGCAAGCAACACGAGAGACCCAAGTTAATAATTTGCGCCATAGATGATGCACCAAGGCGTTGTCCGCGATATGGAGCAGCAGCGAGTCAAGCGAGAGCGACAGCTCGATTTTGACATGCAGAAGCAGCTCGAGGCCGAGTTCAAGCTGGAGCAGAACGTCCACGAGTCTATAGAGCCGGTGGGCAAGGGGCTCCCGAATAGATGACCGCGGCATTGACTGGAAACCGCGTGAAATTGTCCAGCCATAAGATACCACCATATACCACTCTCGACTCTGTTCCGAAAAATGCATGCCTTTGTTATGCTATCCTACTCCCGACTTCTGTGCTAATTGATACACGTCGCGCCCTCCCTGGCTCCTACATTACAAGGATGACCGTGACTCTCGCCGTCTGCGGCCGCCGTCTATCGTGATATCTCCAATTTTCTGTTCCCGTAACCCGCGATTCGCTCCCGCCGCATATACGCGTCATCCGATTTATTCTTCATCTTATCGACACGCCAGATCGACTTGTGAACATTCTCGCAGCGATGTTCATCGCCTGCAACTCCTGGAATAGGAGCTTCGCGGCGTATGGGATGTGAATCTGCGCAATCTTCGTCTTGTTCTTGCAAGGCCGGCACTCAAACGACTGCTTTGACAGGTTCCTAGATTATATGTTAGTCTACACCTTAAATGGTACGGAATAGAAGTGTTGACTTACGCAATTGGTGTCATGAGTCCGCAGATCTCGCAGACGTGAACTCTGAAGGCATCAGAAACCTCAAACAGTCGTTCTTTGAGAAATGCGGCGGCTCCGTGAGCAATCATACAATCACGTTCCATTTCACCGAATCGAAGACCACCATCTCTGGCACGACCCTCCACTGGCTGCCGAGTCATGATTTGCACTGGCCCTCGAGCTCGAGCGTGAATCTTATCATCCACCATATGACGAAGTCGCTGATAGTATGTAGGGCCGAAGAAGACCTGCGCCCGCAACTTCTTACCAGTATGACCGTTGTACATGTTTTCGAATCCTCGAGACTGGTATCCGTGAACCTTGAGCAGGTTCGAGACAACATCAACGGTAACGTCGGTGAACGGCGTGGCATCACCCTCCATGCCTTCGAGTGTTGAGACCTTGCTGAGAAGACACTCGATCAAATGGGCAATGGTCATTCGAGATGGAATGGCGTGGGGATTGATGATGATGTCTGGTGTCACGCCTTCGCTTGTGAAAGGCATATCCTCTTGTCGGTATGTAACACCAATCGTGCCCTTCTGACCGTGGCGAGAAGCAAACTTGTCACCAATCTGGGGGATCTTCGTAGTTCTTACGCGGACCTTGACATATTTGACGTTGTCCGCATTGACGGTCACAATGACCTGGTCGATGATTCCGTTTTCCGTGCTTCGTAGGGGCGTAGAAATATCACGCCTTGAGTGCGTAGTTTGCCGTGTACCCAGATCTTGATTCTCTTGATCGATGGGTGCCGTCTTTCCAATGATAATATCCTCACCAGAAACGCGAACACCAGGGGCCACGATGCCGTCCTCGTCCAGCTTGTCATAAGTTCCGTGCTTCATGCGGAGCGTGCTGGGCTGGAAAGGCTTCTCAAACACTTCAGTGTAGTTCAGGCCAACCTTCTTCTCCTGATCCGAGTATGATCTGAAGAACAGACTGCGGAACAGACCGCGATCAATACTACTCTGGTTCATGATGACGGAATCTTCCTGGTTGTAGCCGGAGTAGCAAGCAATTGCCACGATGGCGTTTTGACCAGCAGGTAGCTCACGGAATTTGAGGAACTCCATAGATCGAGTTGTCGCCAGGGGTTTTTGAGGATAGTAAAGAATGTTGGCCATGGTGTCCATGCGTCGAGAATAGTTGGTCAAGAAGAAGCCCATGGCCTGCTTACCCATGGCAGATTGGTAGGTGTTACGAGGTGACTAGATGTGGCAGTTAGTGATTGAATTCTTGTATAAGAGTGATGTGTGACATACCTGATTGTGATCGGGGAAAGGAATGATACTGGCGCAGATGCCGAGAATCATACTGGGATGGATCTCGCAATGTGTGTACATGTGAGTCGTTGGGTTCGTCTTCGTCTTCAACCTCCGGTTCATGTCTTCACCCCCGTCATCCTCCACGACAATACCAGCCTTCTGCAAACGATACAAATCGAGATCTTCTGGAGTCATGCAAATCATGGCTGTCTCCTCCTCCTCGGCGTCCAAGTACTCAATGGCACCTGCTCGGATCAAACCCTCCCAGCCGATTTTATGATTCGGGTTGTCGGGGGGGGTCCGCTTGCTCTTTAGCAATTTTGTTAACGAGTTCCTTGGTCAAAACCAGAGATCCCTTGGGCAGCCCAGACTCGTGTTCGTCTTCTTGCTGTACGGTGAAGACTGGTCTCATGACTCGGCCCGCATCGGAGAAGACCTTGAACTCTCGATCTCGGATATCGCGGACCAGCGACACCTCGAATTGCAGCACTGACTTTCGACGAGTGTCAAGAACCTGTCCCACGAGTTGTTTCGGCTCATGATGGATACCAACCCACACACCGTTGACGAAAATCTTGGTAGCATGCGGGAATCGCAGTGGCTCGTACTCTTCGACGACCTCCATACCTCGATTGATCATGAACTCGACCAAAGGTTCTGATGGAGAGCCGACACTGACGTAACACATCAGTGACAAGTTCTTGACCAAGCCGCAAGCCTGTCCCTCCGGCGTTTCTGCCGGGCAGACCAAGCCCCAGTGAGTGTTGTGTAGTTGACGTGGCTTTGCCAGCTTTCCATCTCGTCCAATAGGTGTGTTTGTTCGCCGCAAATGAGACAAGGTTGAGGCGAATGTGTAACGATTGAGCACCTGGGAAACACCCGCAGTAGAGTTCGCAGCCTTCTTCTGATCTCCCCAGTTGCCAGTTGCCAAGGAGTATTTCAGTCCGTTCGACAAAGTGCCTGGCTTGATTCCAACAGCCAAATTGAAGTGTCGGTTCCCTTCGACGCATCGCTTCAAGTAGTTGGAAAGCTCAGTGTTCACCCTTCGCATAATTCCACGGAAGAGCTTGGCGAGGAGAGGACCAGCCAGATCCAGTCGCTTCTTTCCAAAATGATCACGGTCGTCCGGCTCACGTCGTCCAAGAGCGCACTGGAGAAGTTTGTGGACCATATAGCCCAGGAAGAAGGCCTTCCTCGTCTCACTGCCCTCCGACTGCGAGATATGGGGCAGCGTCTCCTTTTGGAGAATGTCCTTTGCCACACGAATACGCTTCTCGCGGCCAAGGCCTGCCTGATCACGGTTTCCACGCTTTCCGATGAAATCCAGCGCGACTTCCCTATCTTGAACGCAGAAAGCCTCTTCAATGCAGGGGCGTAGCATTTCAAGCATCTGGCTGTCATTTCGATCGTAGCAGATGTGGTTGAGAATATCTTCATCAGACACCACACCTAAAGCGCGGAAGACAATAGCGACCGGTAGATCCGACTTCACAAAAGGAAGAGTAGTGTGAATCGTTTGGCCAAAACCGCCTCGTGCAGAGTCGCCTTTGCCGTATAACTTCAACATTAGGCTGGAGATGAGGCGGGACCCTTTTTCAAGAGCACTCCTGATCTCAGCAGTGTAAGTATAGGGGCTGGGCTGGGCCTTTTTGAACACCTGAACGATGTTTGCCGCAGATCGTTCCTGTGCGATCAGGACCTTTTCACTACCGTTGATGACGAAGTATCCACCTTGATCGTAAGGGCACTCGTTGACGAGGAAGAGATTGTCATCCTGCTCGCGACTCAGATGGCAAATCTTGGACTTGACCATGATGGGTAGCTTTCCAACGAAGACCATATCCTTCCAATCGTTGTCGGGCTTCCCGTCCTCGTCCTCACCCGACTCTTCCAACTCCCAGACAAGTTTGGTCGGATTTTCGCCGGTTTTGGAGTATTCAGTGCGTTGAGTGTCATCCATTTCGTGTAATGGCACCTCCTTCTCAACAGCAACAGAGACTTTCTTGGTAATCTTGATGTATAGCGGACTGGCGTATGTAAGGTTTCGGTCGCGGCACTCGTATGGAAGTAGCGATGTGACTGTGCCATCTGTCTCGCTGATGGTCGGTCGCGAGACCATGACACTCCCAAACTTGATTTCATATCGGCGCAAAGCAATCGTTTGACCAGGGGGCGATGGCGGGTTGGGCTGATCTAAGGAGATGACGGAGTACTCGTTGACGAGATCTTGAATGGTAGTTTGCGTGAACTCGTCGAAGGAGTCGGTTTGCTGCGACACGAGGCCCTTGGTCTCAAAGAAAGAAGAGATTACGGTCCAACAATCCTCGGGGGTGATGCCCTCATCGTCGTCCGCCAAGTAATCGGACTCGTCCTCGTAGTCGGCCATGGTGATATCTGATTCTATGCTAAGCGGAACGGATAGGAAGCAGCGCTGCCGATGGGAATTCTGTTTTGCTTGGCGACAGCTGAAAACTGAAAGGGAGCGATGGATGCCTCGGGGCGCTCGATTCAAGCTTCAGTGGCGGGAAAGTCGAGGCAGTCAGCGGGAGACCTGGCGCCTGGTGCACCCCGTGAGCATCTGGCGGCAGCTGCAGCAGATGATTCGATATCTCGGATGGAAGGATGCGTCGGAGTCGGGGGATGCGCGCGGAGAAAGAAGGGGTCCTTTGTCGATGAATTTGGTGATGGTTGAATCTCCAAAAGCCTTTGACCTTCGGAGGCGCCAGCGACGCGACCAGTGACAAAAATGCTGGGCTAAAAACAAGCTAGCGTGTTTGGGACGGCTGCCGTGCCTCGAGCTCAGTAAGCCACCGAAGTGGGTGGATCTATCACGTGATCCTCTCATTGAACGCAATAATTACCACACACTGTGAAATAGGCTCGCGGAGAGCGTCACTTCCCGCTGGCATGATTACCTACTAATTTGGTTCTGAAGATTTTAATGGTTCTTTCAGCAATATATCACGTTGGATGAGATTCAACAACAAGGACGAGAGCGACTTTCATTGCTTTTTGAAAGCCGACTATCTTGGTTTGAGGTGCCAAGTATTCTCACGCAACAAACAATTGGGACCAGCGTTTCATCTCCAGCAGCAAACCTGGATGGTGTGGTACTTTCACAAGCCCAACATGTGTGTTGGAAACTACGAAGCACAGAAGATATTGGATAGAGATACACTCAGTGTTCTCTTACTGATCAGCAGGCTCGAAGTGCCATAATTGTCCATCGAAAGCCTGGGGAGCCGTCCATCATGCAGCAAGGCATCGCTGAAATCAGCATCCTTAGCACTGAATCACCATCACCACTTGGGTCTACAATCACGAAGCCCATTGATGTTAGCACTGAGCAAATCAAATTCCATGCCGCCCTACCGACCCGGGACCCAATAGACTGCAGAGTTTCTGGACGTTGGGTGCCATCCAATCTATCGTCGGCTGCAATTGTCGCTCGATCCGAGATGCACCAGCTCCGCGAACATCTTAGAGAGCTCCTTTCATATGTATTTCATCAAATACCCGCCCTTGCGTCCCGACCGTCATCATTCCGTTCCTTTACGGGCACACCTGATTCTAGGATCGAGCAGTTCCGTGTCCGATCAAGCGATCGGCCGTTGTCAATCGAAAAGCTGGGACATTTCGTCCAATATCAGGATACTTATATTACTTCGGGTCTCAGGTCCTTGCTTCCAGAAGCCGTCCCGGACGCTCTGACCCATCGCCAGAGCCTCTCTTATCCGGAACTCCAAGCTTCCAACAACCCTGGTCACATCCACTGTCTGCAGTCGCACCGTACTTCAATCTCGGAGCCCCTCCCTCGGCCTAGGTTCCCGGAATTCCACAACTGTCTCTGAAACAAGGTCCGGCTGATGCGGCGACGGACCCTCGGCCACTCGATGGGTCTCGATGGCCTCTTGTCACCCCGTTTCTGGGACCTCCAGGGACCTCCTGGCTAGTCCCCTCTGTGCGACGATGCCCTATTAGTGGAGGATCTCAACCCCGCGGAGCTAGCCCGCTGTAATTTACTTGATGTTCTCATTACATTGCACGATACCCGGCTTTGCAGCTTCGCTTCGAGGTTGCTCGCCGGCGTTGCCACAAACCCATGGCCCCTGATCTAACAGGCGATGTCTGCGGCATCATTGATGGATCTCATGCTTGAATACCCATATAAGATGGATATGCCGCCCTTGAAGTGCTAAATAATATCTTCAATCAGATTCGACTTACTTTCACTTACACTTCTATTCTTGACGCTCCCTTCCCTATTCGACAACTTCTAGCCTCTTACACTGCTCTTCTCAAGCTTGTCATCATGCGTTACCATTCCGCCGCCAGCCTTCTGGCCATCGCCGGTCCTCTTGCCGTACATGCTGCTTCTGGAAGCGGCCACTCGACGAGATATTGGGATTGCTGCAAGCCGTCTTGTGCTTGGAGTGGCAAGGCCGCTGTGAACTCGCCCGTCTTGACTTGCGATGCCAAAGACAACCCTTTGAGCAGCCCTGACACCACAAGCGGTTGCGATGGAGGTACCGCCTACACTTGCACCAACAACTCCCCGTGGGCTGTCAACGACAACCTCGCCTACGGCTTTGCTGCCACTGCCATCAACGGCGGCACTGAGGCCTCATGGTGCTGTGGCTGTTATGCGTGAGTCTCTCATTCTGCACTTGTGATATTACTCGGTTTTCGTTCTAGTAACTGACGCTCTCATAGTCTCACCTTCACCAGCGGTGCTGTTTCTGGAAAGACCATGGTCGTCCAGTCGACCAACACTGGCGGCGATATCTCCAACAACCAGTTCGATATTCTGATGCCCGGCGGTGGCACCGGCCTCTTCGATGGGTGCACTCCCGAGTTCGGCGGCATTCCCGGTGCCCAATACGGAGGTGTGTCGTCGGTCAGCGACTGTGATAGCATGCCCGAGCTACTCAAGGACGGCTGCAAGTGGCGATTCAACTGGTTCGGCAACTCGGACAACCCTACCTTCACCTTCAAGCAGGTGCAATGCCCGAAGGCGATCACCGCCATCTCCGGCTGCACTCGTGACGACGACTCGAGCTTCCCGGCCTTTTCTGGGGACACTAGCTCTTCCGATGTCGTCTCGGTTTCCTCTTCTTCTTCCTCTACCACCAAGACCACCAAGACCACCACCAAGAGCGTTGCTGCTGCCACGTCTGCTGCCTCGTCTTCGGGCGCGACCGCTGCTCTCTACGCTCAGTGCAACGGAGCTGTCGCTCAATACCCCAAGGCTTTGGCTTGTGCTAGCGGCAGCAAGTGTGTTTACCAGAACGACTGGTACTCTCAGTGCCTACCCAACTAGATTAACCTAAGTTGATGGGTTCTGGAGAGACTGATCAGAGGCGATCATGACCTCTTGAGAAAAAAACTGGTCTGTCTATGTAGATCATGACGGACCGGGGTGGGCCTCCTTTCAATCGACCACGAAAAATAAGCTTCTCGGATTTGTGTATATACTTTTAGAATAATTTATTGAACCGCATGGTGCCTACGCGGAAGCAGCGCTGAGTTGCGTATGGAAACAAGACCTAAACTCCAACGTACAAATATGTGTCTTAGCTCTAAGCTCTTAGGGTCTCTTGCGAACCCACACATCAAGCACCGTCATCCAACCCTGAAATACAGCAAGAGGAGATTTCCCCATCTATTGACTCTAATACGAGCAGATACCTCCAACATCATCATCCATAGTCCAAGACCCTGCCAAACCCTTGATCTCCACATCTTCTGCCTCTAACGGAGCACCCTGATCGGGTTTACCAAGGAAAAAATCACCCCTTCCTTCGGTCCTAATCTGCCTCTTCATGAAGCGTCTCGTCCACTCTTCGACAGCGGGCTCTCCTGTCTCGTCTCTTGCTTGCTTCAGGAAGGGGATGAGAGCGGTGCCGCCTGTGCCCTTCTGGTTCCCCTGGTTCTTTCGCGATGCAACGGCAAGGTTGAGGGGCTTCCGGGTGGCCTCGGGACTGCGCGATCTACTTCGAGCTCGGATTTGCTTGGAGGGCGTGATGATGTAGCGTGTGACGATTCCGATGTGTTTGTCGCGGAATGCGCTCAGCATGGCGAGGCACGCATCGTACGCCAGACATAGCTGGCTATCCTGCGGATGTTCCTCGACGAACTCGCGAATGTTGGCAACGCCAGTCACGTCGTTGAGAAATCGCGCATGCTGTCCGGGCATATACCGCCGCATATCCATGATGAAGTTGTGTCGCTTCGCACGCCCACGTTCCGAATCGGATGTAGGGTCACGCGTCTCTCCGGTTGGACGATGCTCAATCCCCAGTACAATATCGAAGAACTGGATTAAGCTGCTTTGAGCATTACTTCCACCACTGTACTGTTGGTACGTCTCAGTACCGGAGCCATCCTCGTAGATGACGCCTTGCGGTAGGCCGGCTTCGGCCATGTTCTTAGAACCGGCAAGGAAGGGCCGGATTCGGTTGTAGAAGATCACGGGATCGCAACTTTCATGCATCCTCTGAAGCAGGTTGGTCAAGTCAGTGAGCCGTTCGGCAAACGTGCGTAGGCAGCGTGCAACAGTTGCTGAGTCGCTATGTCTGGCGGCCGCGATGGCTGTGAGCATAAGGGAAATAATCGGGGCTCCGCGGGCTTCGATGGCGACAGAGACGAGGTAGAACCAGGACTCGTCAATGGCGCCCGTAAAAGTGGTGAGAGAAGCCAAGTTCTCAAGGTTGTCGATGTCCTCATCAACAAAAAGTGGTTTGAAGTTCCAAAGACAGACGGCGGCGTAAGTTGCGGCAGGGGGCATGTCAAGTCGTTGCGAGACCTGACCTAATGGAACGGCTATTGAAGAGGGCAGGCGATCTGAGGGAGAATCGCCGCCCCAGATGTAGGCGTGAGCCATAAAGCCGAGGATTGAGTATGCGCGACGCCACTCGGCGTCGTGCTCAAGCCCAATAGTTGACAATACGGGCAGCCGGTCAATAACACCGCGTAGACGACGACTGAGGATGAGGGCCTGGAGGTTCGCGATGATGGCTTCCCACTTGTTGTAGTAAGGGTCCGGCAGGCGAGTCAACGGCAAGACGTCCGGAAGGAAACCATGAGTGGGCGACAGGCCATAGTCGGCCAGCGCCGGAACAGGAGGAAGCATGTTGTTATAGTGCTCAAGTAAGGCTATTGTAGAATGGCTGATAATGAGGACGGATGGTTTCTGAGTTCAAAGACTCTCAAGGTTTTAGACTAGAAACTAAGAACTTGAGTCACCGGAGTCTGGGGATTTGCGGGGGAGGCGTCGACTTAAAGGGAAAATAGGAAAGAGAAAGATGAAAAGTAAGGACCGGGCGGAAGATGCAAATAGTTTCCATTTCCATGACTAGTACTTTCGAGGACGGCGGCGAAGTGGTTCAAGGACGGCCGGGATTGGCCGATCGGTCGAGGGGACGTTGTAAAAAGTCTGGGCCTAGTATCCCGCCGGGGCGGCTCCGTCTTCGGCCGCGGAGGGGGCGGGTCATGGCATGTAGACTATGGAATTGTAATGCGAGACTCTCACTACGAACGGCGTTTCTACCGTATATTTTGGTATTGGTGCGGAGAGCAGTACTATGAGTAGAATCCGATGTCGCATTGTTTCGGGCTAAACTTGAATGACTACCTATGTAGCCCAGGTAATCGTTGCTCCTCGTAACGTTATTCGTGGCTTGCATGAGTTGACTGACGACTATTGCATGCGATATTTCGGATATGTCAGCCGGACAGTTTATTCAGTTTCCGCATGTTCCGCGCAACAAGTCCCGAAACTGTTCAGCAGACTTCTTCAAACTAGACCAAGCGTTACATCCTGTTCATTGTTCCAGCCGACAGCTGGGATCAGATTCGCGTCCCTGCTTACTATATGCAGACTGATCAAGATGCGCAGGTTCCTCCAGAGTTTCTTTCAAGTAATAATAGCAGAAACGAACCTAAATCGAGTCCAGGGTAGTGCGACTTATAAGCTCGAGCATCATAATGTACTTTTCAAGGGCATCATGTTTCTCTTCGCGCGACTTGAAATACCTACATAGTCCTAGATTATCACCATTAACTTCTGTATGTACTAAAGTGTCCTCCTCATCAAGTGGCTGTGAGTTCTTCCTCCAATTTGGTCGTGCCATTGCCTTTTTGGGCGCGGTGGACCCCACATCCATGCCACCCCACCATTCACTATTCAGTTACGTAGTGCGTACCTTAGTTGCGCGGGCAGGAGCTCGCCAAGCATCCAAGCTCCCGAGAAGGTAGGTGCAGTAGGTGTAGGCAGTTCCTTGACCTCACATGGATCCGAGGTCATCTCATCAACCTCCAACGTAAACCTCACGATGCCCGTCCAGCAGCACATACTGAACTGGCTCTACAGTGTCCTCACCAGTGTTAGTCTACCCATTCTGACATTGATCCGCTCTCTTCTTCCCAAGACTCGCGCGCTAACTCGTCACCGACAGGAGTACCACGATGTGAACCGCGCCTACAACGACGTCGCCCAAGCCCTCACTCGATATCCGACTCTTGCGCCGCGAACCGACGTACACAGTACTGTTTCCCTTGATACAAATGTAGCAGTAGCCGTAGCCGCCGTGCTAACATCGTTGCTAGCCTTTGCAAATGGTGCCAATGCGCTTCTACTTCATCTCTCTGGAACTCTCCCCGTCAACTTTCGTGGCACCACCTATCGGTTTCCTGTATCGATATGGGTTCCTCACGCATACCCGAGAGAGCCACCTCTGGTCTATGTCGTACCGACAGAGGCAATGATGGTCCGCCCAGGCCAGCACGTAGACCCCCAGGGTCAGGTCTACCACCCGTATCTAGTTGGGTGGGCTGAGTTTTGGGATGTGCGTACACCCTTCAAGCGCGTCTTCAAGTTTCTTACTGACCATCGTGCGTAGAAGTCGAACATCCAGGACTTCCTCGCTATCCTAACCGACATATTTGCGAAAGAGCCTCCTGTCATCTCGCGACAACAAGTACGGCCGAATCGCGCGCCTCAGCCGAGCCAGACTCCGCCTCCAGTTCCGCCTCTACCTCCAGGCATGGCTTCACGCCCTAATAACCAAGCCCAGCCTGCCACGCAACAACCGCGTCCCCCTCCTCCACCTCCGAAGCCGTTCCAAAGCATGTCTCCAAGCCAGACTAGTCCTAGCTCGGCTGGTCCACCTCTACCTCCAATGCCCATGAGGTCCCCTGACGAGTCTCGCCGTCCATCACGCTACGATTCTGCTCCTCCCTTACCGCCAAATGGCGGTGGTGCAGGGCCACCTGATTCTAGAGCATCCCAGACTCTGTCGTGGCATCAAATAAGCCATGTGACACCCAACGAGTCGTCAGGGTTCCGTCAAAATCAATACTCCAACGAGGTGCAACCACACCCTGCTACGCAGCAAGGACACTGGCATATCTCGCAACAGCCTCCGACGTGGAATCAGGCTCGTCCGCCGCGCCAGGTTCAGGCTGTTCTTGCTCCACCTCCTGATCTGCTCGATGAACCCCTTGATTTGAGTGTGCCGACTTCGTCCATAGTTGCCCCTCCTATCCCCCCCCAATCCAGAGAAGGATGCGTTACTGCAGCATCTTGGTCAGACGTTGTGTGCAATTCGGATACGTAGCCGGCAGCAGAACGAATCTAGTATGGCAGGTTTACAGGCGCAGCGGACGGCTATGCTCTCCGTCATGCCAGCTCTCCAGTTAGAGGCGGGCCAGTTAACCCAGCTAGGGAACGTCCTCACATCCAATTCGAACATCCTGCATGATGCACTACACAAAGCGGACGCCGTGATCGAGGGATCGAGGAATCATGCACTCCCCGACGTTGACGAGCTGCTTGTAGCACCTACCGTCGTGTCAAATCAGTTGTACACGCTTGTGGCGGAAGAGAGGGCGCTGGGAGACGCCATCTTCATGCTCGGGCGGGCTGTTGAGCGAGGCCGCATCACGCCGGCCGTATTCGCCAAGATGACGAGGTCGCTTGCTCGCGAGTGGTATCTGAAGAAGGCCTTGGTTCGTAAAATTGGACAAGGGATGGGACTGGCTTCGTGAAGCAGCCGAACTTGATATGTCGTTAGAACGCCTCGAAACCGCCCCACGCTGGCTCACCACAAACGTCCAGGGCAGCTTGATATTGTCTGCGTGGAGCTACAAACGGCCGATTGGGTTGGCCGCCGTGATCGAGCTGCGGTTTGTGCGCTAGGTGATGGCGATCGGACCGACGGGCGTTGAGGCAAGTCACAGTGCTGCGTCTGGACTGCGTGGCTTGCAGAGGCCCCGGCATCACCAGCGTTCACCAACGTCGGACAGGGGTTCGAACTACGGCATCGAGGCGGGTAGCTGCAGCGATCAGCCGCATCTGGAACGGCATCTTCTCCTGCCAGCATGGGCCACGAACGAGCGTTTGAACTGCCGGCAACGTCGGAGTCTCGCCCCAGTGCGGAACCCCCCTGAGACGGATTTGGCGTACAACCTTGTCGCAACAACAATACTAAGCGCCGCCGCCACCAAACCGTCAACAATATCAACGCCAGAGTCACCCCGCCGGGCATACCATTCTTCTCGTTGTGATATCTCTTTCATATACAGCATTCTGCGGCCGACAACAATACGCTAGATGCCCTCCCCGGCCAGCAATCCAACGTTTACAAACCCCGGCTTCTACGACCTTCAATCGCCATGTCGTCTCTTCACTTCCTCATCTCACTTCTGTCAACTTCCAGTACCTCCTCACATACTTCCCTGTGAACTTATATATCGAGACATCGTCCTCAACGCCGACGGCACCCGCACACTGTCCTCGTCATCAATCGTCTCATCTTCAAGGGCCCGCTAACAAGATGATCGATCCCTTCACCCAAAACGTCTCGTTCACGAGAGTTAGCCCTGAGGGCGCGACTCAAACCGACGTCCCGATGCAGTTCATCGATCAAATCCAATCTGAGACGATCAGTGTCTGCATCAATTATGGCGCCCAGCTTGGCGCGTGCTTCATAATGCTGGTCATTGTGCTTATTACGACGCCATCCTCCAAGTTCCGCCGACCATCCAATATCCTACACATCCTCGGCCTCTTCGTATGTACTGTTCGCACAGGCATGCTGAGCGCCTGGTTTCTTTCACCTTTCAACGAGTTCTACATATTTTTCGGTGCAGACTACACAACCGTGCCCAGATATTGGTACAACTACAGCATCGGCACCAACACAGTCTCTCTCATTCTCGTCATCATCATCGAAGCCGCTCTCATGAACCAGGCATGGACCATGGTTAGCCTTTGGCCCGATGTTTGGAAATACACCATCTCCTTCTTGTCGGTTCTTATCACTCTGTCGACAATTGGCTGGCGGATCGCTTTCGCCGTCATGCAGAACCAATCCATCCTTGGGGCGCATTCCGCCATCAACCATATATGGGTGATGCAGGGGACGATCATAACGAACTGCCTCTCCATCTCGTGGTTCTGCGCCCTCTTCAACGTCAAACTGATCACTCACCTGGTTACCAACCGAGCTGTTCTTCCGTCATACAAGAACATGACGCCCATGGAAGTCCTGATTATGACCAATGGAATCCTTATGATTGTTCCAGGTAGGTTGTTCAGCCCTCCTTCTGCCCATTCATACGCGTGTAGCTGACCATACCTAGTCATCTTTGCAGGTCTTGAATGGGGTCATTTTGCCAACTTCGAAGCGGCCTCTCTGGCGCTTACATCCGTTGCCATCATTCTCCCGCTGGGAACAATCGCTGCCCAACGCATGGCGCACACCACCAACTTTTCTTATGCATCCGCAAGCTCTAGCGGTCGCCACGGCGGCGTCATCCTCAACACGTATACCTCGTCCACGATGCCACTCAAAGGGACGAGCTTCGCTACCACTCGCACGGGAACTACGGCGCAGGCGTCCATCCTCTCCCGCTGCGAGGCAGGCATGTCTTCTCGCGATAGGATCAACCCCATCAGCGTGGAGCTTAGCAAGTTCTACCCGGACGTCGATGATGACAGACATGTTCGTGTGGACCGAGACCTGGAGCAACGCGAGGAGAGGCTCTAGATCGTGTCACTGTCTTCCTGTTAGGCAGGTGATACATCCCACATGCACGTTAGGAGTTGAACGGAGTCCGGAAAGCGATATAGCGTCGGCGTATTGGCACAGCTACTCGGGATACCAGGACGTGGTTTGAGCAGCTCTTTTACATTTCACTTGAAACTCTTGCGGGAGTGAAAGCCGCGGATTGATTTAGTCTGATTTGGTCCACCATGACAAAAGCCTCTCAATGGCACTTTTCTTCTTTACTTTCCCTTTAATCCAGATAGTATCGCGCTCAGGCGCACACAAACGCGAATATACTCGCGATACCACCAGTCGCTCCATCTTGCTTCCTGATGAAAATTGAGTAAAGAAGAGTTGTTTTCCACCATTTGACTCTAACCGTCTCTTACCGTAACACTCAACACCTTCTGTTCTCGAACCGCGTACCGTAACTATGCTTCGGCCGATGAAGCATTTTCAAAGCCATGACTTTGACAATGTAGCTCCTTTTGAACTGAACGTACAGAGCACAGCCTCACCAATGGTATAAGATCTTCTCAAACTACGGATATGTCATTTGATGCTGGAAAGTTGCAATTGACAGCCCATAAAACATGCAGCTGATTTGCCTGCTTGCTTGACTGGAGACAATATTTGCAACAACCATGATGTAAGGCATTGTCTACAATTGGCGTTTAAGAAACCATCGCGAAATTCGCACATTAAGGGGGGGGGGGGGGGCGGGGGCATGTGATTTACGAGGATTATGATAATGAGGCACAGTAAATGAATCAGCACCTTCGGAGCTTGACAGAGTGGTCAAAGACCTTATTGAGAAGATACATGGACGTGCGACTAAGACCGCGAGTGTGACAGCGTGTTATCCCCAACATATGATGTACCCAACCAATCCTCCAACCAAGCGTCTGCCGTCTCAGTCACCATGCCCGCTAGATATCCGTCTGACGACCTTTTCCTTGCATAGACTAACCAACCGCTTCAGCTCGTTTGCACGGATGGGCTTCGGTTGCTCTAGAGCACAGTATGACTTTGCCACAAACGGACCGCCACTCCGAGAGATGCGACGCCGGGTTTGGGCGCGAGTAAGCTCAACCTCGTCCCTCACAGACTCTGAGATGGAGAATCGACGTGACACAAATTCCTCTTCAACTCCCAGGGGGTGGATGACGCATGTGGCCTTTTGGTAGAGCCTGCGTTCTGACAGACTGGCCTTGCTTGGTGAACCTCTGGTGGATATTCGTAGACCGCTTTCGCCATTAACGTTCATCCCCTGGGCCGCTAAGGATGAATGGTCCGACTGGCGATTTCCGTGCTTGCGTTCGCGAGGACTTGATGGATCCCCTTGAGGGAATGCTTGGCGTGGAGTCTCTCGTCCGTCACTAGACGTTGCGTGCGACCTAAGTCTACCAGAACTGGGCGGCATCCGACGAGCAGCAGCTTTACTAGTAGCAACCGAGTCTCTCTTCACCCACCATGTATCGCGTGTGTCATTGCAACCCAGCAGTAGGGAGTCTTGTTGGCTGCCAGAGCTTCTTTCTGAGGACCTTCTCTTCCACGACGCGGACAGTCGCCTGAGGGCGCCTTTCATATGGTTTGATTTTCCCATTCCTGATAATTTTCGCCGATACTCACTAAGCAGCGGCCTATCGCTGCTTGCTGCCTTGGGGGAACACGAGCTTGTCTCTCCATCAAGCCCTTGTCGGCTCAGCGATTCGAAGAGTCCAATCTTCTCCCTCAATGGTGAAGTTTCTTTCACAGAATAAACTCGTTGTTTGCTGAGTCCTTCCGCTGTCTCGTGGCTTCGGGTTTTCTGTCTCAGGAAACCAAGTCCGCCAAGGGCCGGAGTCGTGGCTGATTTTTGAAGTCGAGGCTTCCAAGTTGACAGCTTCTCTTCTGCTGGTGTCGTGTCACGACGTTTCTTTCCGGAGAATGTAGCCAAAGTATGGGGCACACCTCTGGTGAGGTCAAATCGCTGTCGAAGGCTCGAGATTCTAGAACGCGGAATCTTTGAGGTCAGAACTGGGTTTGAATTACCACGGCTCAGGAGCTCGGAAGTTCGCGAACCATTAGGGTCGTATTGGGCCTGCTGCTGGTAAGACTGATTTCGATACTCGTTGCCCAAGTCCTTGTCCCCTTTCGTTACCAATAGAGGGTGTCCCGCTTGAAGGCTCTCGACCCAATCTGAGCGTCGAATATCACTTCCCGGCGATGTCTTCTCATCAATTAGCCTTGTTGTGGATTTTCCAACAGACTTTGTATATCCCCTCGATAATGATGGAGTAGGTTGCTCGGCCCCTTTGTATCGTGACAGTGAACCACTGAGACTGGCGTAAGACTTGATGCGGTCATTGAAGTCACGAAAGCCCCAAGCATCGCTTTCCTGAGGCTTCGCTAAGCTCCTTGTGATAATACTCGGCCTTCCTTGTCTCCCAGCGTTAGGCGTTATAGGCATCTTGGGCAAAGGCCCAGACAAACGCAAAGACCGAGATGTTGATTTCTTGGGTTGACCACTGCTTGTCCCTTTGGATACACCGGTTTCCGTCTTATACTCTGTCGGACTATACAGCTCATCACAGATAGTAGAAGCTGGTGAAATCGTTGTAGATGACGCATCGTCTTTGGATTGTCTTCGAGCAGAAGCGTTGGAGTTGATGGTTTGCCAAGTTTTAGAACGGGGAAGATCAGTAGGAGAACGAGCAGAACTACCCTTCTTCATTGGAATTGGAGCAGCTGTCGTAAGCAATTTTAGTATTCATGCGCCGAAGGTTTAAAGCATTGAGGCTTACCGGTACTGCTGGTATCGACCTCGAAAATCTTCCGTCTCTCGGCAATCAATTTCTGTCTCCGACCGGGGCCTGGACTCTGTTTGGGTTGTTCAAAGGTCTCTGGCAACGGACTTTCTTCTTGGCGTGGGAACCATCGACGAGTTGGAGACATAGCATCCTGGGGCGAGACTCGACTTGAACGAGTGGAATTGCTGTCTTCAGTTCTTTGGAAGCTATGCGCGGGGATATGTTTAATCTTAGGAGCAGATTGTCTATGGACAGACGGAGTTGAGTAGGACTGTATTTTGGTCGTGAAAACGACGGTTTGAGGCTGGGCCTGCTCCACGGCCGACATGGCATCGAGTATCTCAAACTTAGATACAAGCTCAGCGAGGCTGCTTCTAGCGGCTCGACTACGACGCATGTGGTTCTTTGAGGTCTGACCCTCGGAGGGCGCGAAGGGTGCTGCAACTGCGGCCATCTGGATTTATCAGGGGGTTTCGTCAAGTTGGTGATGCTGTTTCAACGGAAAGCTGGGATAATACCTATGTAGATGTGCTTGATGCTGATGCCGTTGTCGATGCCAATGTCGATGGAGGTGATGAGGAGGGAAGCCATGTTTGCTGAACGTCTTGGGTGATGGAAGTGGGAGTTGTCAAAGGAGGGAAGGTAGCCACCGTAGCCAGTGAAGCACAACTTACACCCCATAAACTTTGGAAGGCAAGCACGACTGGAAGCCGTCTCTTGCGACCCTTCCTATGCTGGAGGAACCGCCTATGCCAATCATTTTCAGAAGATATCCATTCAAACTTGCAGAGGGACTCCAGTTGAATTGGACAAGTACGTACTCAGCTAGAGGCACATATCAAATTGAGGAAGCCGAGAAACCACGGTAAAGAGCCTGGTTTATCACCGACGTCCGGAACATGCAACCTTGATGATACGCCGAAGCTGTCGAAAGTGATGGTTTCCACTAGCCTCTGGAATACGTCCGCACCTTAACCCCAAAAGCTGGTCTTTTTGTGGTACGACGGTAAGAGGTCTTCATGCGGTTCTCCTGACCGTGCTCACGACATAGTCGCATGCGACTGCCCATGCATTCAACATGGACCGCAATAACTATTCCGCATTCTGTTGTTAAAGCAAAGCTCCGCAGCTTCAAAGCACTTTGATCGAAGCCAATTGCGTCACTAGAGGCTAGGGGAAAAGAGCCTCGTCCAGAGACAATATATTGATTTCAAACCAGGCGCGGACCTCAGCCACGCCTATTCATCACAGGCGCCATCCCCCGGCGGTATGCTTCTCCTACAATGGTGATCCCAATTCCCTAACGTACAGCCGACTCGTCTAATGTACAGGTATTATGTTGCTTGGCATGGTTCGCCAGTCTGCCCGGGCGTCGTTTGACCGATCTCGAATAGTTTACTGACTGTAGTCGGGTCAGTCATCGGCGTTTCGCGGTCTCGTCGCAAAAGCGACTACTTACGGCGGCAGCAGGATCTCGCCCCATGAGCTGGATAGAAACGTAACAGCAATCTGAGAAGCTCTGTCAGTGACCGAGGTCGTTGCGCAAGGGGTTAGGAAGCCGAGCTCACCCCGAACACAGCGATGCTTCGCACGACGGCGGCGTTCTCGGAGGAGGTCAAGGTCTCGTAGGTGGAGCCGAAGATGCCCTTGGGAGCGTGGCGCGAGGGCTTCTCGACGTAGAGGCGCTTGGGAGGCATGTTGGATCGGTGATGGCTGGTGGATGGCGAATGGGTTGGTTGATGACGGTTTACTGGGGAAAATTTGGTTACAGCTGCTCGAGTATGTTGTTGATAGCGATAAGCGGCGCTGATCACATGATTCGCGACTCGAGTAAGTCCAGTGTTTTCTTGATGAGTAAGCCCACCTCGGGGTAGTTGACATAAAGCTTGGGCTAATTCTGTCGATACCTCACTCAAATGCACGTGCGTTATTTTGTCAACTGCTTTCTACAGGTCATCTTTCTCGCTTTCTGCTTCAGGTGATGATTGAAATACAGTTGAATTAAAGTGACTCAAACACTGCACATTGTATGGCTAATTCAAAGCATGGTGCGATGCTCTGTTATATAGCTGCTTACCCAGGTATATAATTTGTGCACTGTTGATCCCAAACTTTATCACAACCCAGAGTTCGAAGGACCCTAATTTGATGCAACAAAGTCATGCACAGCCGTTTCTCGAGTATCCGTGAAGACTTCCTCCTCTACCATCTCTAACGCTCAATATCAATTCTCCTCCGGTTTCTCAAACTACAAAATCCACACGTTCAGAAGTTAGCTTAATCTCATCAATTTCGAAACAGTTCACGCAAGCTCCCTCTCTTATCACAACAATTCATCTTAACAGTGACGAACAAACAGCCGACGTCATCTACTGGAGGGCTCCGCAGCGAGCACCAACATAACCACCCCTCAATCTCTCGTCACACTGTTCTACGGCCGTTCTGTTCACAATCATGTCAGGCAATTTGAGTCCCGAGGCCGGTGGCTTCATTCCCGTCGGTGGGCTCCCGTCCCCCGCGCCCTCATCGACGACGTCTACTCGCCAAACCTATGGCCTGCCACATCCCAGAGGCAGAGCTCTCAAAGCAGGATCTAGTAAAGAAGAACTGGTTATACGGTATGTCGAAGAGCGCCTGCTGAACATCTCGCGTCGCTACGTCAAGAAGTTCGGCAATCCGGAGCCTGGTGACACGGTGGTGGGGTACAAGGCGTTTGGCGAGGTGTGCCGAGATCTCGACGCCATCGTCAACGTATTGTGGCTTTCGGGTACTCGTGAGTTCCAGACCCTCTTGGTGATTGGAGGAGCTTTGTACTAACACTTAGCAGCAATGCTCCAAATACCGTTTTTGCTGAGGCTTGGGAGCGATTTCACTCAATACGTTAGATCGTTCCCGCCGGCGCCCAAGGCATCCTTCACGCTACTGCGCAAGCTCGATCACTGCTTCGCCAGTCTCCTCAAAGGGCAAGATGCTGTGACAAAGGAAGATTTGCCTGGATTTGAGAACGGTCTACGAAGCGGCATGTCGACCACCGACATGGTACGCTGCAGGAGTCTAGTCGAGCAGACCCGAGTTCTCGTGGTAGAGGTTCTCAGCTCAGCGGCTGGAGACGAAGATGAGGAGGAGGAGGAGACAGATATCGATGAGACGGACAGTGGCATGGACACTGCTGACTCTGGGCCGAGGGTTTGGCGTGTGGAGGACGATGAGGAGGAGAGGATGCATCTTGATGCTGCGAGGGTCTACGAGAACACGATTGTGCGATTGAACGAAAGGCTTGGGGATTCACTAGGTAGCGGCATGATAACGGATGACTGAAGATTCCGCGTCTGCCGATAACTTGAATACCTCCACTGATGGATGCTTGATGAACAAATGCGTGTATGCAGTGATGCACAGTCTTTGCCTGTGAAGCAAAAGCCCTACCAAACGGATAGACCTCGACCCGTGGACAAACATGCATGATACGTACTAGTAAGTACTTACTTATTGAGGATGATTCGATGGAAAATGCAGTTATTTGAAGAAAAGTAGACTAGTTATGCTAGAAAAGATACCCTTGATTGATGCGGGTTGGTTTAAGCTTTGATCATCCCTTTGCTAGCAGCCTAGGCACATAATTCCATGGGCACGGCATGGGCCGGATCTAGTACGGATGCATCCAGTCCCTGGATCTCGGACTTGGACTTGTGGCGCAAGCATTCTTTCTTTATTCTTCGTAATCGCCGTAATGATAGCAATGAAAGATTGGAGCGAGGGCGGCAAGAAACCAAATCATGTGAGACGTCAACCTCTCTCGTCCATCCATGCCATGAAAGTCACCCATTCCCATCATCCGTGGATTGGTCCTAATCTCTCATGCCCCGGGACGCATCGTTTCACCTGGGCGCAAAGCCTCCTCGTCTGCTCGCCATCGGCCATTCATTGGATCTCTGTGCTTTAACTCGCCAGGATGGGCATATTACTATTCTCCTTCAAACCCCGGGGCCCAGCCCAGCCCAGTCTGGCCCCATGCATTTCCCCTTCCGGCCGCGAGCCCTTGAGAGATTCCATGTCGCCCCAGCTCTAGACCTGGCTCGACGGCCCAAAACACCAAACCTTGTTGACTGGCAGTGCCGTGTGAGCCTCTAGCTCAGCGCCCCCTTTCAGTGCTATCACCCGCGCGCATCGACTATGCTGATAGAGTTCGACGTCCCATATTATGCGTGCCGTCGCCTCATGGGCCTGAGCCCTTAGCTCCTCGAATCTCCCCAATGGCATATGGATCTCGCTGCACGCGTGGCTTTCCAGGTTGGGACCCCCGGCAGCACCGCTCCTAGCGACGCCCTTTGCCTCCCCTCCAGGCGATGCCCTTCGTCTCCTATACCACTAATTACTAGTATCGATCCATGGATGCCACCCGCAAGTCTCCTTTCTCGGCACCGCGTCGCCGGGGGATCCGCCCGAGGCCAAGGACGGTGCCACGGTGGAGTTGGGCCCAGGGTCCCGGGCTTGTTTCGTCCCGTCCCATTCTTCAACCCCATCGTGACCAACACACGCTTGGTTGGCTTGCAAGACTGGGCCCCGAGGGACCTGGTTGATACGTGATTCTAGAATTCTATTATCGCCTCACGATATCTGGTACGTACTATGTATGTGAGATAAGTAGGACCTTAGGTATAATAATGCACTGCCGCCCTCCCAGGCCGCATCCGGCGCTTTGGCTCTGTGCTTCATTCTTCTTCCTGTTGGCCCTCCCTCTCCCGTTGGCTTCGTTGTGTCCAGTCCTTTCTTTTATTTTTATATCTTCGCGTCGTTCATTGCATTTTGCCCAGGTGGCCTTTTCGTGTCGTCGAAACTTTCCGTCTTTACTTTTGTGCTTTCCCCCGTCGCTCTAGATCCCCTCTTTTGCGGCTTCACTTACACGATCAACCGACACCACCCACCAGCGTCACCACATACGCACACATTCATTCATTCAAGATGCGCTTCTCGACATCGTCCTTGCTCGCCCTGATTCCCCTCGTCTCTGCCACCTACTGCCCCAGCATCAATGGCATGAAGATCGTCTGGCAAGAGACCTTCATCGGCTGCCAGGGCTGCTCCCCCAACCTTAAAGACTGGAGCATCGCCCTCGACATCGACACCAACGAGGAGCACCAGACCTACACCTCTTCCAACACCAACCTACAGCTCTCCGGCGGCGAGACTCTGCAGATCGTGCCATGGAAATCCCCCAGCGGCGAATGGACCTCGGGCCGCATCGAGACCCATCAGTCCTTCACGCCCCAGCCCGGCAAGAAGATGCGCATGCAGGCCAAGATAAGGATGGGTAACGCCGCCAACAAGCAAGGCATCTGGCCGGCCTTCTGGATGCTGGGCGATGCCATGCGCCATGGCACCGACTGGCCCCTGTGCGGCGAGCTCGACATCTTCGAGCAGATCGACGGCGACATGGCCGCCTACGGAACGGTGCACTGCCAAACCGACAACGGCGGCGTGTGCAACGAGCCCGTGGGACGACAGGCCCATACCGCCATGCCCGACAACCATTTCCACAGCTGGGCCATTGTCATTGATCGCACGTCGGGCAACTGGGAGACCGAGTCCATCACCTGGCTGATGGACGGCGAGCCCTTCAACTCGCTCACCGGCGCCCAGTTGGGTGACCAAGGCACCTGGTCCACGCTGGCCCATTCCCCCATGTACATCCTTCTCAACGTCGCCGTTGGCGGTAACTGGCCTGTAAGTTGACTGAGCAAACCACCCAGGAAACCCGTTTAAACCTGAAGCTGACCCATCCCCTCCAGGGCCCTCCCAACGCTGCCACCGACGATGGCTACGGCAGCATGATGGAAGTACAGTACGTTGCCGTCTACGAAAGCTTGTAGAAGCAGACGTAGTAGCAACCTTCGCTCGACTCCTCGCCCGGACCGCCTTCTCTTCAGCCTGGACACGCTCTTCGAAACCATGATAAATAGTGGTGGTGCCATGGCATAGTAACGGCCGTTGACCGTTTCCGTTGCTTTATTTCCTTTCTTTTGGACGGATGGGACGGACTTTGCTTTGGGATACCCTGGTCTACCTTGAACAACTGGCGCAAAACAGGCAGAGCTTTTTCTTCTTCCGCGGCGGTTGGGATACTAGGTGGTGGTTGGACATATCGACCGCCCCTTATATGGATGTGTTGGATGTGGGGATGAACTGGCAGAAAATAAGATAACCAAGATAGTCAAGATGTCATTATGGTCAGCCGGAACTGTTATTCCAACCAAATGTTTATGACAGACTTCTGCCGACTGTGGTTCCATCCTATGACCCATTGTAAACTGCGAATGCGATCGTCAGTACCATTATTGGTTTCGCAACAAGGACTCAAACTTACCAACACTGGTGACCATCTCAATGCACTTCACACTAAGGGATGTACCGTCTGTGCCAACCCTTCTCTTTAGTAAAGAATAAATACTGGTATTTGATTTTCGAAAGCAGAATCAGGATAGACCAAACTACACTTTACAAGAGAGGTTTTGCTCCGCCGACCCATTTATTTGCACTCAAGTCGTAACAGGGCCAAATGAAGAAACGCGAGGAACGAAATAGGAGAACAGGTGAGAATGAAAACAAATTTGACAAGACAATAAGACTCTTTTTCCCTGAAACCACCAACGGAGGAGCAATAACCCCGCCAGGAACCTGATCGCCGCATGACCATGATATAGTTCCACATAAACGCCGTGACGAATGATGCCAGATTAAGTTTGTCCCAAGATGTTAAAAGCCGACCCAACAAGTTCACGTTTCACAATCAATCCGCTCCTATCTCGCCGCCCTCCATTGCAGAGAACGTTCCCGTGAAATCGAAAGGTTGCGTGTCCCCGTCGTTATCGTGGAGGAACGAGTCGAAGTCGAAGTCGTTAAGCACATCCCCCGTTTGTAAGGGGTTGGCCAGTTCCATACCCCCAAAATCAACCTGATCAATCAATGTTAGCACTGGGCCAAGGACAGAACCAGACTGCGTCGACATACCATGCTTCCAAAGTTATCCATGCTCATTGACCCGTTCTGATTAGGATCGCCGTGACCTTGAGGAGCCACCGAAGCGGGCGGTGGAGCACCTCCATTAGGACCGCCGGCTTGAGCAGCCGGTCCTGACGCAGGTTGGCCGTTGGGTGGTGCATTTCCGCCTTGACCATTCTTAAAGTTCCCGTTGGCGGGAGTAATGGGCGTTGCCGGAGCTGGCGCTTCCTGCTCCACGTTGTTATCGCCAGCTGGAGTTGTCCCTGCGTTGAGGTTCTGGTTCGATTTCTTCTGAGCGGCCGCCCGCTGAGTAACCCGTCAGTATCTGGGGCCAGGCTGAAAGGGAGTAAACTTACCTTATCCTTTTCACTCTTGGTGTTCTTCTTCTTAGGAGCGGCCTTATTACCTTGGTTTGGCGTTGGGGGCGCAGCAGCAGCTTGTTGAGGAGAGACCGTCGTCCGGCCACTGGCGTTGTTACCAGCTGTGGGTGGTGCTGACGGAGGTGGCATAGATCGTTGCTGAGGTGTGCCCTGGATTTGAGGACTTTGTTGCATAGCAGGAATCATTTGACCATTGGGACCGGGTTGCCATTGCTGGGGAGTTCCTTGGCCCCCTTGCTGCTGCTGTTGTTGCTGTTGTTGCTGCTGCTGCTGTTGCTGCTGAGCTTGTGCCTGCTGCTGCGCTTGTTGAGCCTGCTGCTGGGCCTGCTGCTGTCGAGCGGCCATGATTTGCTGCTGCTGTTGGGGATTCATCTGCTGGCCGTTGTTGAATCCTGGATGGGAGCTAGGAGGTCGCATGCCGTTCATTATCGGCTGGCCAGCCATGTTGCCGTCCATGCCCTTGAAGAAGTGAGGGGCCATGCTGGGGTCGGCATGGTTGCCCATAAAGTTCATTGCTGGGTTGGGAGAGCCTCGTGACTGCCCACCCTCGGGAACTGGTGACGGTATGCCCGAGTTGTTCATCTGAGGTGTACCTCGCTTCATCTGCTCTGAAGGGTTCGGAGAAGCACCTGCTCGCATCGCTTGCGGTGAAGTGTCAGGGAATGGTTGTCCGTTAGGTCCAGGGGGGCCTCCAGGGCCACCGGGACCACCGCCCTCCCTAGGCATACCGCCCATGTTATCTTGCTCTTGACGAGCCATCATGAGCCTTTTCTTGTTCTGCTGCTCAAGGAGCATCAATTGCATCTGATAATCTTGTAGCGCGTGATTGCTGCTGCCAGCTGCAGGAGCACCGCCAGGGCCGACGGCACGAATGCCACCGGGGCCACCAGCCATCTCGCCAGGATTATAGTAAGCGTTGAGAGCAGAGCCATCGGGGCCTTGAGGTATCATCGGAGATCCCTGACCCTGCGGCCCCCCAGGAGGCATCTGCTTGCCGCCCATCTGAGAGCCATGATGTTGCTGAAGGGTCTGCGAATACGTTGCGATGGACTTCTGCTGAGCAGCAGGTGGAGCGTTGACGAAGTTCTGAAATTGCGCGGGGTTCAAAGAGCTCGGGTTGATGCCGTTAGCAGCGAGCATCTGGTGAGCAGCGGCAACACTAGTCCCGTTGCTCATTTGACCAGGCATGCCTTGTCCAGGACGACCATTGGGCATCATGGCACCGGGTTGGTTAGGGTTGAAAGGAGCTCCGTCGATGCGTTGTCGTTTGGAAGGAGACGGTGCGTTGTCGCCAGAGGCTGGCGACGAAGGTCGTTCTCGTTGATCCATCCCTGAAGGATCTCGCTGCATCTGATTCTGCTTGGCCTGTTGGAGCATCTGCATCTGCGGACTGCAGTAGGGTTATATTAGTAACAGGGTCCACGGATGAGACAGCGGATGGGATAAGAAAATCACATACTTCTGCTGGTTATTTGCCATGGCCGCACGAGCAAGGTTGCCCTGCTTCATATTCATGTTCATATTGCCGCTTTGCATGTTTCGAATCATTTGGGCTTGGAACTGCTGTTGCGCCATATCGGTAGGGCGCATTTGCCGGAGCAGCTCCTGTTGCTGATTTTGTTTCAGCCGTGACTGTTGCTAAAAGTCGCATTCATCAGTACTTTTTCTTTACTATGCCTCCGATGAGGCGATAGAAGAACAATCAAATGGCGAGGGAACGAGGGATGGGGCAAAACACGTACCTGTGTATGTGCCACATACTGATTGATGGTACCATTTCCACCTTTGGCGCGTTGCGCGTTGTAGATGTCCCAAAACAGGCAGAACCACTCATACAAAAAGGACGTGTCGGAGGCGGGCATGGGCAACTTGGGAGGCGGTAGGTCATCGGGAAGCTTGGCGTCGAGGTCGTCCTTGGCGTCCGTCTCCATGGGGTCGTCTCCGACGCCGTTGATGACATTGCCGTTCTCGTCGCGACGGCGGTTCGGACCATCCTTGAGGACGTTGACTTGCTGATCGCTGGACAGGAGGGAGCGCGCGCAGTCGTACATGCCGTATCGGATGAAGTACTCGTAGATGTACGTGTTGAGGACGCCGCGCTGGTTATCGTTCATCTGCTGCTGTCTGGCGGCGGCGGCGGCGGCCTGGGCCTGGGGATTGACGGCGCCATTATTCATCATGGGCATAGGAGCGCCGCCAACTGGGCCACCCATGGGGTTCATGTTCGCCATGTTGACGTTTGGATTCATGGCCATGGTGCGAGGGGAAGAGAGGCGAGCGGCGACGAGGCCAAAAACTTTGCTTGGAGGCGGTGGTTAGCCAGCGGGACGTGCCACCACGCGGAGAGCGCTGGACAGCCGACCGACGTGGGCGTGACGGGCGGGCGATCCCAGGAGGCGGGGGACGCGGTAGGGCGCGCAGGCCGTGTAATTGAAGGTGTCGTCGATGGCCGCAGACGGTGACGAAGGCGGCGACGGCGATGCGACGGCGACGGCAATGGCGATGGGCGATCGACGGAGTGATTTGTGGTGATGACGGCGGCGTTGGCGGTGGTGGTGTTTTTGGTGGTGGTCGTTGGTCGCTGATGGGATGGGAATTGGATGGAGGCTAGAAACGGGGGGCGGCGACGAC
>JAANBC010000362.1:0-33371 GCA_014621405.1 Stylonectria norvegica
GCCCGAGCGACACCCTCATGGTGGTAAGCGACCGACTCCAGCGACTCCCCCGCCCGCTCAATTGGCCGCTCCGTTACCGTCTCTGCGCAGCGGGAGCGTGTGCCGGTGGCAGAGGCCGCGTCGTGGTCGTGGACTGACGCCGTGAACAGCACCGGAATACCGCGGACAACAACCCCGAGCTGCCCTTCAAGTTCAACCAGCAGAATGAGGTCGTCATTGCCGAGATTCTCAAGCGATACCCCCCGCAGTACAAGAAGGCCGCCGTGATGCCGCTGCTCGATCTTGGACAGCGCCAGCATGGCTTCACCAGCATTAGCGTCATGAACGAGGTGGCTCGGCTACTCGAGATGCCCCCCATGCGAGTCTATGAGGTTGCGTCCTTTTACACCATGTACAACCGGACGCCCGTGGGCAAGTTCCACGTCCAGGCCTGCACAACAGTATGTTATCCCGAGCATTGTGTCTCTATTTCTTTCGAGGAAGAATTATTTCTGGGCGGCAATTGGAGTTCGTTGGTCTTTGGAGATACTTGGTTGAATCGTCGTGGAGACGCCCATATTGCAGACCATAACGCTGACATCTACCAGACGCCCTGCCAACTAGGCGGCTGCGGCTCCGACTCTATCATCAAGGCCATCACCACTCATCTCGGCATCAAGCAAGGCGAGACCACGGCCGACGGGCTCTTCACCCTCCTCGAGGTCGAGTGCCTCGGTGCCTGCGTCAACGCCCCCATGATCCAGATCAACGACGAGTACTACGAGGACTTGACCCCCGAGTCCGTCGTCAAGCTGCTCGAGGGCCTCAAGGCCAGTGCCACAGCCGACGCCTCCTCCGATAAGATGCCCACTGCGGGACCCCTCAGTGGTCGCAAGACGTGCGAGAACAGCGCTGGCCTGACGAACTTGGTGGACGAGCCGTGGGGCGTGGAGAAGACGAGGGCGGACTTGTAGATTAGGTGCTCAGGGGGAATTGGGTCGGTGAAGGGATAGGGACGAAGGCGAGGATTGTACATAACGCTGTGTTGAATGCCACCATGGTATAGAACCGTTCGTTCGTTCATCGTTATACTAAAAGAGACACCAAAAGGTCATGTTTTTCGATGCTGTAATTACACCCAAAGAAATCTCATCACAATCTCATAAAACATCCCATCGCTCTGAACCTATCCAAGCCTCAAAATCCAGCCATCCCCAAGCCGTTGGTTGTCCTCGCCAAGTCCGCCCCAGATGAAGATTGCGTTCTCTTCGAGATCGCCCATCGGGGCACTTGCGAACCAGCCTCGCGGCGCGGGAAACTCGTCATCATTGTCATCATCGTACGGCGCGAGGTCGACCTTGGTCCACTTGCCCTCGCCCGTCTTGCGGCCCACGGCCTGCCACATGGCAGCCGTCACACTCGCGGCCGTCATGCCCAGCGGGGGGACTTGGAACATCCAAACATCGTCGAAGAACTTGCCAGCGCCGGCGTGGCCTTCAGTACTCGGGTCGTGCTCGCCCATGGTCAGGACGAGGTACTCGGTGCCGCCGCCGATGGTGAGGGCCTCGAGGGAGGCGACGCTGCGGGGCGCAGGCCATGGCTGGGCGTCCTCCAGGGGGATCTCGTGAGAGGAGGCATCGACATTGTTCTCAAGAATGGTTTGCCAGGCGCCACGGGCGCGGATACTAACCTCACCCTTGCTACCTCGATCGTCAAAGGTCTCTACTTCAAGATGGAGGAAGTCGAGCTGGCCGCCAATCTCCGTCTTGCCGTCAAAGCCACCAAAGCGGAACAGGCGACTCTTGCTGATGCAAATGGCCGTACCGCCCCGACCAGGCCCCGGAGCAGCGGGGAGCTCACTCCAGGTCCGGGCGTGGACGTCAAAGGCCCAGATGTCATTCGCACGATCGCCATTGGCAAGGCACCCTCCGTGGATAAAGACGGTGCCGTATCCATTGGACTCTTCGTCCACAGCATCCTCGGCAACGTTGCCTACGATGGGGTCCTGGGGAATGCCCGTCCGGGAAGTGTCGCCAACAGCCCACTGCTGCCAGCTCTCAGGCTCCTTGGGTCGCGATGAGCCGAAGTCCCGAGGCCGGTCCGTGGCAGCGGCGCAGTGGTAGCTCCGAGGTGAGGGGTGGTGGATGATGGCACCGCCTCGGACGGCGGGCGCTGGGTCGATATGCGACCACTTGTGGGAGCGAGTGTCGAATATCCAGACTCGGCCGGCTTCCTCGAGAGGCGTCATGTCAGGGCCGCCGCGGCCGCCGAAGAGGAAGATGCGCGTGCCGATGACGGCCGTGGCATGTCCGACTCGGGGCCCAGGCACGTCAGGGAGGACAGGAGGCTCTGGGCCAGCGAGCTCCTTACCCTTGCCTTTGCTCTCCGTGGGCAACGGTGATGCTAGCGGGACGTCGTCTAGGGTTTTCTCGATTTGTCCCTCGGGGGCTTCTTCCTGGGGGAGCTCAGATTCCTCGGGCACTTCGGGGACTTCGGCTACCTGAGGCTTCGTCTGGGGCTCGTCCTGCTGGGCGGCGACGGCCTTGATCTTGTAGTAGTCGGCGCCGGCGCTGCTCCACGGCAAAGTGACGACGTGCATGTCATTGTCGACGGGCTCGCGGGGATTGATCTCGCCGCCAAAGATGTAGGCCGAGCCGGAGATGATGTCGAGAGAGTGCGATGAACGAGGTAGAGGTGGGAGTGAGACGGGCTCCCAGGTGCCGTTTATGGCGTATGCGTCTTTGCGCTGCGACGTGACCGACGGCATGGAGTAAGAGGGGACGGCCGGCATGGAGGGGAGGTTCTGGTGGACATTCTGGAGAACCTCGGTGGTGCGGCGCTTGAGCTTGGCGAAGGAATCCATGATGACGGGGGATTCTAGTGATTGCTGGGCGAGGTTGATATGGATTGAGGGAGGTTAGGAGGTAAGAAGTGGTGGTGTTCGTACATGTAAGCGGGAAGAGGAGCTGCTGACGGGGTTGACGCCTGTGAAGTGAAAGCGCCCGACCTCCAACTGTGGATGGACGTGGGATGACGTAGGGCTCTCGCGATGATCCCACCGCGATGACCTCCAAAGGGGAGGAAATTCGGGAGGACTCAGAAATGGCCAGACACTGGCACGCAGCTCGCAAGGATTACTTCGTATCGAGAGTATAATTGAATACGGGAATTGGCATGGATGAAGCACTGAATCGTGGCTCGGGAGGCCGCGAGTGCGGGTGCAACAGCTGGAGCTGGACGTGGCCGAAGACTGAGGTGTCCCGCTGAGTGGAGGTGACCTCGGGGGGAATCCCTCAGCGGGGTTGGCTCAGCGGTTTCAGCGGCTTCTTGTCGCTGGCGTTGTGCTGTATTTAGCGTCGGGTCCAAGCGATAGTGAGACCTTCCATTGATCTGGAACCATCTTGTACAACAAGCTCTATGTCTATTTCTACTCATCCGCAAGATGTTATGCATTATTTCCAAGACGCTATGAAGTCGAGTGGATTATAAATGCTCATGCTGTATGTGAGCACCTGCTCACCAAGGCAGTTGGCGGATGAAAGAAGTCCCTTATGATAACCAAGGTTGTCAGCTTGGAAACATCCCCCAACCTCCAAACCTTCGCCGGCATGGAGCACAATTCGTCCAAGCCCCCTCCCTCTCCGGCGGCATTCCACGACTGCAGCTGAGATGCTAGCAACCCAATCAAGTACGGGCTGTGCAAGGCGCCGCCAATTAAGCCTAGAAACCGGACGCTGAAGTTGAGGCTGCGCTTGGCCACACGAGATCTAAACAACGACATCGACTCATCGCGTTATATTCGCATTTTTGCGCGTCTCGTCTCGCTGGAAACCCGCGACTCATGGCCGTGCCGCTTCATACTTTGGGCGCTGACGCGAAGGACGACTGTCGCGACGCTGAACCATCAACTTCCGTGCTTCAGGAAGACATGGTGACGCCGTTTGAAGTGGAAGAGACGACGGGTGGTTGTATAGACGGAGAAACCGCACCCTAGAAGACGGTCAAGTCTTCGAAACCAGCAACAAAGTCTGAAGGTAAGTAGGATGAGGTGGGTTCGGATGAGACCAAGCAATACGTCTGGTTGAAGCTGATCAGTAACTGCAGAGCGCCGTCCAACATGAACCCAATATCTAGCTTCAAGAGAAATCTTACCGACTCGATGAGTCGGCATCAGTAACAAGACCACAAAACGGTGACGAGATAGAGCCCTTCCAAGAACCAGCCAAGGGAAAAGAACCGCAGCAATTCCGCAAACCCATCCCAAGGCCCCCCGAGGCAGAGGCAGGCCCATCAAAACCTACACAGCCGGCCGGGCTCTCTCCAGGTTTCACCAACGAGGACCCAGCTCACAGCCAGGCCTCGCCGTAGGAACTAGATGCGGAACGGCCCGCACAAAAAGCGCCCATTCGCTTCAAAAACGCGGTCCAGCGACAGTATCTCATCCCGTGGCACAGAGCCAAGACGTGGGAGGTACGGAGATGACGTGGATGCTCTCAGCAACCCAATCCCCAGGCTGACCGTGACGGTAGGGCATGAAAATGGCCATCGACCAGGCCTTTGAAAAGATCGACGGCGTGTTAGGCTATCACGTACCAGAAGACCACTACGATCTTCATTCATCGGGCCCCCAGACAACGGCCAAACGGTTGAACAGTGCACCGCACGACAGCCCGCCAAAAGCTGCCAGCCTGCCGCAGCCTCGTCCAGTGAGCTCCCGGCCGAATGCGACGTCACGGCCGCCGCCATGGCCGCCTCTCAGCTTCATCGTTCTGCCCGACTTCTGGGAGGATCTGATCCAGCCGGGCATGACGGTCACTATGAGCATGTGGCCCTTCAACGTGAGTGTGTCGCCGACGAACTTGCAGAGGCTGCAGCCCATGGGCCGAAGACCAGCAAACATGTCACCAGGCTTCGGTTTAGGCAATGCCCCCGGGGTTGCGATTCCCGTTCGGCGACCCCTTGATCACAGGTTAAATATGGCGATGGCGGGTTCGGGTGCGGACATGAAGCGGAGTGGAGTTGTTGGTCTCTAGGTTCTTATGTGGTTGGGAGCAACGACGGTTTCGAGCTATTATGTCAGGTGTAAATAACCAAGTATCTAGGTGCTTTCGAGGCCTTCCGAGGGAGGCTCTGAGAGTGATGTTCACAGAGTTGAACTGCATATTTCGTGGATGCTGGTAGAAGCATTATGTTGATAGCAGCCTCCTCCCGCTTAGTATCCTCTCAGCCGCAGCTATTCGACGCAACGTCAGCTACCTCCTCGACTGCAAACTTTCAAGTATGCAAAAAGTGACACTCACTCAGTAGTCCTAAAACGTCCCATCTAAGAAAAAACGAGGCTGTATAAGACATCCGCTGAGGACTTCCCGTCTATGGGTTGCAGAATACCCCGGCCGTGCACAGCCCGCTCCCCAAGTTCAGCTCCACTACTATTCTGGGCGATGACGAAGGGACGGGACGGGCCTTTCAACAACAACCATTTGGATCCAATGCCATCAACGAGTATCTAGCTGAAAGTTTATGCGGTAGACTAAAGCCTAGACAGGCGAATTAGCCACCGTTAGACTCGCGCTGTGCCTTTTCCAACGGCCAAGACAGAAGGCTATCGATCCATATACAGCTAGGATCTCCGGGAGGCATCCGTTCACAAGACCGACGTCGGTGGTGGGTCGAACAGCTTTAACCGCCGCAACTCCACCGCCCATTTGTCGCGCCAGGGCCTGAAACATCCATCGCCCATGACATCTTGTGTTAGGCGCGGGGTGTTGGTTGTTTAAAGACGTGCAGCCTGCCTCATCCGCAAGTTGCAAGTCTATCATCACCATGGGCCACCAGAGCCTGGCCCCCAACGAGTGACCAGCATTCAGCATCTCACCCGCGAGCGCTTCTGCAGCCGGTAATAGACTCAGCCGAGTCCCGCTCTTGATATCGTTCTCCCGCCTCGCTCCTCCCCCAGTCGCGTCGAGTTCCTCGCCACAAAGAGGCCAGACGTCTATAAGACTATTCGCCTGCGAGGCCCTCCGTCTAGGACACTTTCCTCCTACCTAAGTACGAATAGATATATTGGTTTGGTGTCGTCCCCTTGACACCTGGCGTTTTGCCATCCCATTGAATTACCCCTTCGGCCGCCCTACCGTTCATCATGGACGAGATATACCAGAAGATCAGCAAGTTCAACCCACAGCGCATCAAGGACACCCTGAGCGTCACGGAGTTCGACGTTACGGAGCTCTGGCGCAAGCATGCCACCGACACCATCGAGGCCAGGGACAAGACGGTCAATGTCAAGGACGTTGAGGCTTGGCTCGCCGAGGAGACAAGAAGCACCGAATCGCTAGTTCTGCGCCTCGTGTGGGCCACCATCGACTTCGAAAAGAAGCTCGTCAACCTCCCCACTGCCGCCCGCAATGCGATACTGAATCAATTCGGACTGCAGCTTGCCTACGGCTATCTCTCCAGCTGGCTTGCTGGCATTAGCACATTTCCTGAGGTGCACGGAGCCAGCGCTGATCAAGAGTCATATGCCTTCACCTACGCGCCCAAGCTTGCGGCCGTCTGGTCGCATAGCCGCTTCAGACCTCCGGCGACGCGGGCGTCGGCCACGCATGGGCTGGTGCTGGCCGGTGACACGCAGAGGAAGGCCCTGAAGGAGCTCATCCACAGCGGATGGCAGCCGGGACTCTGCAGCCACGCCATGTTCCCGGCCTTTCTTTTCAGCTTCATGCTGGGTGGTGAGATCGACATGACGCAGGGCATAATCACCAAATACGTCCAGACGGTCGAGAAACGCACCGGCTACCAGACCTTCAAGACGGAGCGGAAGGTTACTGCCCTGGAGCAGCTGGGCGTACTTTCGGCACGAATGAGCGGCCATGCCGTTAAGTTGGCCAGCGCGGAGAGGAAAAGCAAGACGCTGGGGCAGCTGATGGAATTCGTGCAGAATACTCTGGAAGCAAGCTCCTCACAAGTCAATCCCGAAGGGAATAAACTCATGAAAAATCATATCACGGTATTACAAGATCGGCTTGGCCTGCAGGCTCTCGAGACCAAGTACACGCTGAGGCGAGTGCAGATCCAGATTGGAGCAGTAAGTTCAAGACGCCCAGCCAGGCTCCCTAATCAGACAAATATCATGTCACCGGACTGACAAGCAGTACAGCTTGTCAACCTCATCGCACAAGAAGACAGCATTAACAACTTCGACATCGCCCTCTCCAGTCATCGCGACGCCTCATCTATGAAGACTCTCGCCGTCGTGACCATGTTCTTCCTACCCGGCAGCTTCATCTCGGCACTCTTCTCGACATCGTGCTTTGACTGGGATGACGCCAACAAGCAGGGCTCGAATATCTCGGTGCGGACGACGCCGCAATTTGGCCTGTACTGGGCCATCACCGTGCCGTTGACGATTGTGACCTTCATTCTCTACTTTATGTGGCTGTGGTGGCAGACAACGAAGCGCGAGCAGCAGTCGCAGGAGGCCAAGAAGCAGGCCGCGCAGCAGGCCGAGGTGCCAGCAGAGGTGGATCGACTGAACAAGAAGAGGAGGGATACCTATATTACGGAAAAGGAGACTGCCTGACGCTTACGCTGTAGGTTCGTTCAGGTTGATGAGTGTGCCTGAAGCCTGCGCCATAGGTGTCGGGTTTGTCTGGGCAATGAGGCGTTTGGTACTTGTTTCGGGGGGTTATATCCAGGGTTTGGTTTATGACACATTATCGTTATATAGGTACCTCAGGTAGATGAGGTGGTATTTCCAAGTCAGGCTATTATGTTGGTTGTTGAGGGGGATCTTGGTAGGATCGCGATAGAATCTTGATCACAGCTCGCAACAGCGAGGGCTTCACGAGCGGGACGCAGGATGCGACCGGAGGTATTCGTACAGGCATATAGGAGGATGTTATAAAAACGCTATCTACATGGATGTCTGATAAGTGGCACCTTGCAACTTTGATATGCTCTCCACGATGCAAAGAGTCGAGACTCATCTCCCCCGGCGATAACTGGAACCGTTCGCAAGACGCTAAGGCACGTATGGAAAAAAAGGGTCTGCCCCGCGCCGGAGCGTTTGCTCCGGCGCTGTCATCAGCTCGGCGATGGTGGATTGGATGGATGGTGCAAGAAAGGAGTTTGTAACTCAGAGCGGGAGAAACAAATGGTGAGACACGCGGTAGTGAGGTTATGCAGTGACATGTCTATGGTGTTTTGTTTCTGCTGTTTTACGCCGAGGGCTTATAAGCGATTCGAGGTACTATAGGTGGGAAGCTGGGTTGTAGAAAGGTCAATCAGGGGGAGCAAGGAAGAAACCCTTCCTCTTCCTCTTCCAGAAACCTAGCAAGGCCCCAAGAATCCTATACCCTCCACTTCCAAGTTACCATACCCAGCTTGCAAGGACTACCAGCTAGGAGTCAACTACCTCTTGCTTACCACCCGATCTCGAGCCTCATGCTCACGAGATCGTAACCCTACCCTTCTTCGCCCTTGCCCTTACGCAGGATGGAGCACCACGAAGCACCAGCACCGCCGCACCAGCACCAGCAGATGGCGTCCTAGGCCGAGCAATTGACGCCTACAAAACAGTCCAGCGGACTCTCCATCAACCGTGCGAGTTGCCTCTTCTACCGAACCCCAATTGTTCCAGCGCGCGCGAGTATATTAGTACTCCAGCGCCGATCGTGCCGCCGTTTGAGACTGATCGCGTCCCACATGACGCAACCGATCATCGGTCCCGCCGGTTGCGCAACGACGACGAAATTCGGTCATCGCCTACATACCTAGTAGCATAAGGCTTCACTGACGTCTTCCTATTCCCTCCATAACCATAACCCTGCCGCCCTGGCTACGACCTCCAGCGCTCCCTTGGTGATATCGCGTCTCCCCCGCCGCCGAGTCTCCTCGGGTGGGAGGACGCAATTCCCCATTGCTCGCTTTGCGCGCTGCGCTACCCTCCACTGCTCTCCAGATTCCGCCGCTCTGCGCTTGCAAGTTGGGCGACTTAAGAGCCCGAGACCATGGCGACTCGCACCGCTCACACGACACCTGCGTTGGCACCGGGCACCACCATCCCCGCCCAGCTGGGCTTCCTTGCCATCTTCAACCCCTCCCTGGGAAACACCGACGACACCATCGACGACCAGATCGTCTACTACGCCTCCTTTACCACCCAGACCGCGCGTCAGAAGCGCCGCCGTACACGCGGTCGCCCGACCCACGACATCCCCCACGAGGAGCGCAATGAGCGCCTCCGACAGATCGGCCTCGCCCAGGGCATGGCCAGCTTCAGCCGGGGCTTCGCAGGCGGCGCAGCGGTTGATGCTATAGATACCGAGAGGGCACGAGTTGTCCTTCATGAGTTGGAGCCTGGATGGTGGATTCTAGCTGTGAGCATGACACTGGTCCCTTACCTACCATTCGAGACTAACAATTGTGCCTTACAGAGCATCGACCTGACCAAGGTACCGCTGCCGCCGCGATTACCCACCAAACGCAGCGAGGCAGCCGAAGAGCGATATGAATACTCGAGTCGGGAGATAAAGCCGGCGAATCTTGTTCTCCGTGATCTGCTACGAACCCACAGTATATTCCTGATGCATCATGGTTCCTCCCTGAGCGCTTTGTTTGTGCGAACGAAACGATCCAAGTTTGTCGCGGTCCTTAGTCGGTACTGGGACTTGTTCCTCTCTACATGGAACGTCACTCTACACGGCAACCCGGCCCGAGCCGTTTTCGGAGGAATCAACATTGCTGCATCTGGCGAGCTGGGCGTTGGTGTTGGTGAGGAAGATCGTGGTAGCGGCGAACGGGAGGTGCTTGAGGGATTGGTCGGGAGGATCGAGGGCCTTGCGGACCTCGTCGTTTCCAAGTTTGGCGACGACGATTCCGAAGCACAGCGCGAGGCCGCACGCAACGGTGAGATAATGCCATGGCTAGGCACCGGTCAAGAACCAGGGGCCGCGGATGGCGCCGTGTTCCTAGGTATGGGGGCAGTATCGAGGAAGAGTTTGAGAGATGTGACCCACTGGATGGAGGACCTTTACACCTGGGGAGACCACGCCTACGGTGTCATTGACAGCCCAACCTCGATCCGCCGTGCCAAGAGGAGAGCGGCCAGAGTGGATGAGCATAAAGCCGGCACACCAGAGACGGACATGACGGCAAATGCTACGACGCATGGTACTACCGATCTGGCGAGCCATCCAGCAGACGAAGAATTGCCAGCATTATCCGAGAATCCGAGCACGGGACTGCAAGATGGAGATGAGGGCAAGCTTGATAAGGTGGTCAACTATTTCAAGCTCGGTTATGGCACTTACTGGTCATTACCTGGCGGATCTGGAGACTCACCAGACCCAGCAAAGTCGTCCACCGACGATGGTAATGAGCCCCTGAAACCCGCGCGCCCTAGTATGCGCGACCGCACAACTTCCTACGACGCTTCGGGCCACTTTCTCATCGGCCTGAAGGGAGATATCGAGGACGGCCTCAGTGAGCAAGAGGTCAGCCTTACCTCTGACTCGGCCGACGTGGAGCACAACTCCCGAACCATTGTCCGCACCCTCCACGTCGAGCTTGAGAGTGAGGCTACTGATCGTCCTGAGGCAACCATCGTCCACGACTTTGAGCATCCGGCCAGCATACTTACGCAATCCCAAGTCGCGGGCAATATGCTCCCTGGCTATGACTCTCATGACCTCAATAAGGCCAAGAAACTCCGCGTTGTCGTCTACGTTAACCGCCCCTTCGTCTTCACGTTCCTTTTCCACCTGCGGACCGATTCTCTAGCCTGGGATACCCTCTATCGCTCGCTGCACAACCAGCTGGCTCCTCTGAGAAAGCCTCTCATCGCATCCACGCGATATCGCCCTGAGCGGCCCAGCACCGATTCAGCCGGCTCCAGTATCTACGACCTGATTTGGGACCCCGACGCGCTTACCGTCCACTCCTCCATCCCTAACATACCAGACAATTACCTCTCTCCTGAGCCTTGGTCCCGCCCTGACGCCCTTAACACGCACCTTCACCTCCTCACCATTCACGCCGCCACCCGTCCGCGGGCCAGCGACCTCGAACGCACGCAAAAGACCAGTCGCGGCTGGTGGATCGTCTGGGCGCGTCTCCTAGGAGACCGTCGCGGCGACGGCGCCTCAATTACCCCGGGCAACCTCTCGACCATCCACGAAGGCGCCGGCTCCGAGTCGTCGAGCATTCGTTCCGCCGCTGCACAGGACGACGACTCAGCCACCATCGCGAGAGAGATCTTCTTGATCCGCCGTGCGAGCGACCACATTGGCTTCCGTGCCGCCTACGCCGAGGGCGTGGGTGGCGAGGGTGCAGGGCGGCTGGCGCAAGGGATCGGAGTCGACACGCGGAGGTACGTGGAGGAGTTGCTGAGCTTACTGTAGAGGCTGTTCTTCATGTGTCGTTTCATGATTGGGATAGAACAGGTTACAGCTACGGCCTGAACACGGGCCTTTGGCTTGCACTGGGCATGGCGTCTTTTTACATAGGATAAACAGGACCATTCGAGTCGGATTCAAATTTGATTTACTCATAACGTAAGAACTTACGGCTGAAGCAGAGTGAATCAAACAGCTCTCTGGTGCACTTGTGATACTGTACTAAATGGATTGTACAGGTAGAATACAATATGTCCAGTATCACGGCACTAAATGATGCTATAGATATTTATTTCTACCATTAACAACAGTTTACAAACCCCAGCGCCATCTTGAACAGTATAGATTAGGTAACTACAATCATATCGATTTAAAGAAGGTTTTCTTGACCTTCGAATTGAATTTCGATCGTTAAGCTTACTGTTAGATGCACCGACATTACTTGATATGCGAACCTTATCCCTAAACTTGATCTAAGTATCACTTGAAACGGCCAATAATGCCGTCGAAATTCGGGATCGCTCACTAGTTTTGACTAGGTAGACGATTAGGCTCAGGGCGCGTGCATATATCGATTCGTCTGTATAGCCGTTATCGACGACTATTGAGCGATCAGAAGCATTACACAGAAGGGCACAAAAGCAAGCAAGCAGCCGAAGTCTCAGGTGAACGACAAAGAGCGGAGGCCGCCCTTGCTGCACAACAAAGCTTGTATTTGATAAATACCTCACGTTTATAACAATAACAACCCTGCATGAGCTATTTCCACATAATACACCACCACTCACATCCGAGCAAGCAGGCAAGGGAGAAAGAAGGCTTGTTGTTATGGTGTTAGTCTCGAGGTCGTGGTAGGAGTAAAGGACCCCGAAGATGGCTGCGCGGGATTACTATTTCAGGGATCACCAGGATAGTCCCCAGCTACTATATTCAGCTACTCTATTCAGCTCTCAATACAGTGGGCGTAAGTGAAATTACCCGATTATGGAAGGATTCCGCTCGTATAGATCGGCGGGATCGGTAGTAGGTAATTTGCAACCCATGGCCATCATCCCAGGATCCCAGGATCCCAGGGGTCCCGAAACCTTAAGCATGTCTTCTCCGAAGCGCAGCACAACCAGGCCAGGATAAGTCAGGAGACACACGGGTAAACGAACGAGTCTTCAAAGTCAGAAACATTTCAGTTCAATTTTCCGTTTCCAGTATCTATCAATCATCACTCAAAGGTATGTGCAATAGAATGTGAAGATCAAAGAGAGTCAACAAGTCTATGTACCTGGGAACCAAGCCCCAACCCAATGAGTGATCAGCTGGAGTTCCAGATTTCCCTCCAGTTCAAAAGACTTTTTGTACGATTGTGCACCCCCGCGCCGGGAGGGTGTAATAAAGCAAATTTCCTGAGTCATAAGCGTCGTAAAACCAGAAGAAATCTTCTTCTTCCATCTTGACCGGAGCAATGTCACGGTCAGCAAGCTGCAAGCATGCCTTATCCAAAGTTTGATTTTGTTATATGCTTGATTGTGTGTCTATGTGTGAGGACAAGAAGCTACGCCCACGGACACGCTGTGAAGTGTGGTGTGCGCCAACGGCAGCGTTGGATTTAGTTGAATTCCCAGGTGCAGGGGGTGCGGCCAGTACCGAGGCTGCCCCAAAGCTCCGTGTAGACCTTCTCGCTGACGTCGATGTCATTGATCTTGCATCCCATGCACTTATCCCTGACGGTAGCGGTAGTCTTCTGGCCATTGGCATGAATGGTAATGGTCTGGCCGCACATGGGGTTTCCGTTAGAGACGCTGCCCATCTGAAGGAAAGACAGGGCGACGATGTTGTCCTCGGTGTCTTTGCCAGTATCATCGTCTCCGCAGGCGCCCATGCCAACAGTGTAGTAGGTCAGGTCACCCTCGAAGCCAGAGCCGCCACCGGAGCTGGCGCTGCTGTCAGAGGTGCCTCCCGAGACCTTCTTGTTGGAGTTGGAGTCAGTGTCATCAGCTACGCTAGTGGACGCAGGGGCCGGAGGCGCTGAGTACACTGAGGTGGAGATGGTGGTAGGCGCGGGAGGAACAACGACCTTCGGGGTGCTGGTAGTCGTCGGGGCGGGAGGGGGAGTGTAGACGGAGGTCGAGGTAGTGGTGGGCGCCGGAGGGGGAGCCTCGGTGGTTGTCTCTGCCTCAGTGGTTGTCTCTGCCTCAGTGGTGGGCTCTGCCGTGGTGGTGGGCTCTACCACGATAGTAGGTTCTGCCGTAGTGGTGGGCTTTTTAGCCTTGGCGAGGGGAGTCTCAATGATCTTGGCGGCCGAGGTTGTGGGCTCTGCGTCGGACTGTCCAGGCTTGACCCAGAGAGTAGTGGTAGCATCGACAAGTTGGGTGACGTACTCAACCTCAGTCACCCACTCGACCTCGGTGACAACAGCACGCTTGTTGTGAAGATGGCGATGTTGGAGGCGGTCGTGGGGCTGGGCAACGGCCACAGCGACGAAGAGGACGGAGGCGACAGAAATGGACTTCATGGTGACGTTTTGGTGTGTGGCGGAGCTTCTTTGGCTTCAAGGAATGGTGTTTGTTTGTTTCGTCTGTCTGGGTTTTGTGAAGAGAGAGAGGTTTCACAGTTTTTCAGATCAGGGGGTTGCAAAGGAAGGCAGGGAGATTCTGTTCAACAGATATGACCTCGCAAAGGCAGAATAGAATGAGTGTGTATGAGTGTGAGAGTCCTGCTCAGGAGGGAAGGAATGTTTTTGCTGAACGTGTTCTGCTTGATGAAAGAGTTAAACGGACGGGGTTTGGCAGGGAGGGAGAGGGTTCAAATACCCATTCCATACCGTCCCCATAACGTAAGGCACCGTAACGCTGAGAACCATTCAATTCCGTGCTAGCAAGCGCCTGAACTTGCAAACGGACCGGGGGGGCAACGCGTGGTTTTTTTTTGTGCTCGTCCATCCCCACCCGCAGTTCCGTTTCTTGGGGCAATGGCAACGGCAATGGCAGTGCGACAGGGGCACGGCATGGCCATCCATCCATCTGCCGGGGTTGAGAGCCAAGGAGACGGAACAGAGCGCCTAGCGCAGGGGTGTAGGGGGGGTGAGGGGGGGGAGAGAAGAGGAGTATGAGAGAAGAGCAGGAGGGAGAAGGAGGATCAGGGAGAAACAGGGCCCGTGGCACCATCCATGAGCAGCCAGCCGTACTGGAGACGTCTCGAAGGATGGTGATTTGGCCGTCAGCCTGACAAATTCCGACCCCGTCCTTCACCGCAGAGCTTCCCTCAGGTTGATGACAGGACAGTGACACGCGGGAGGGGAAGATGGCTCGACAAAGGCCCGACGAACTTCGTGCTGTTGGAGACTGTGGCCATGATTGGGCAGTCTGCAAGGGACAGGCTTGAGCCAGCCAAGTGTCCAAGCCTCACATGTGAATTAGAGAGTCTGAAAATCTCAAGTCTCTCCATGCTGGTTGTTCCGCTGTACAGTATGTAAGGTACCGGGCTGCAAGCGGCCAATGGAACATCTCAGGTACCTGGGCTCCTGAACCAGGGGTCTGTTTCGCCTCTGGCCCGTGGCCGCTAGCTGGGCTAGCTGGCTAGTCTCCGGCTCGGCCCCCGTGGGTGATCCGTGGAAGGATGGCCGGATCTGTGGGTGCTGGCGGTCTGGCGTTGGCGTGTGCCGCCTTGGTGTTGGTGCTGGTGGTGGGCAAACTGGGTTGTTCAAGGTTCTGTGATGGCTGTGTGGAGAGCCTCACACTCTCACCGCAGACTGGTTGCAAGCGGTCCATACTTCGTAGGTACCCAAGTATCGAGCTGTAATAGCGCATCAGGCCTGCAGGAGAGGGAAAACTGTTTTCTCACTCCGTTTCGGCTCCCTCGGTAGACTCCGTCTTCCATCGGTATTGGTTCTGCGTTCCGTGCGTAGACGGTAGTGGTGAAGAGTTGTGTGACCCAACTTGAATGTCGCTGGTGCGTATGCAAGCCCTTTATTGAGCTTTGCCCTCCCCTCTCCCACAAAGAGCACAACGCATGTCTGTGGCCAGCTCCCATTCGTTGAATATAACTTGGCTTCTCACGATAATCGAACCCAAGCCCAACAAGGGGGAAACAAGGGGAAACAAGGAGAACACAGACGAGGGCGTTCGTGCTCTTACACAGCCTCCCTCCCCAGGTCCCAAGTGCCCCAACCACCATCTGCCAAGCCGGAGGAGTTCTTTCGAAATCGGGTCCCTGGCGTTGGCGGCAGGGGACAGGGGTTTGAGAGCCTGTCGTGAGCTTACCATATCCCGGCCTGCCAGTCTGTCCGCCGTCACCATCAATGCGCTGGATGAGCTGGCAAAGCTGGCTCCCTCCGTTACTGACCGAGAACAGAGGACGACGTCTCCACGCCTCCACGCCTCCATCCCTCAAAGAGTCTCGTCGGCGGTGTATTGGTTGATCCGACTGGCGGCCTACCCGGCCAAAGACGTAGGGCATCCAAGGATGATGGCGGGCGGGTAGGTGGATAGATGCAGACATGCCCTTCTTGTTGCCATCCATCGGATGCGTCGAGAGGCCGGTTCTGTGGTGCATCTACATATTACGGTTGGGTCATGGCGTTAAGCCGAAACTGCTTGTATTCTACTGCCTCCAGTCATCGCCAATCGGGTAATTACGTCGATCTTGGTTGCACTCTTGTTTGCCGTTTGGCTCGTGATCTGGTTCGGCGTTCGGCTGGTAAAGCTGAAGAGGAAGAGACCTTTACGCTGGAATATCGGCCGATCCTCGTCAAAAATCTCCTCAACCTTGAACGCCTTCCTTGCCATCTTGACAAAGTGCATGTCCGCCCGTCTCCTCTTCTTGAAGCAGAAGTAGACGATGGCCTCTGCGTTCAGCTCGAGCAGCAGCTTGAGCGTCACCATGAGGAGGGGGAATGCAGGCTCAAAGTAGACGCACTCAGCCGCCAGGATCACGTTGGGCTTCTGTTCCAGCACCTGTTTGGACAGAGCCTCACCCCTTTGCACACATGCCGAAAGTCAGCCAACGTACGGATATGCAGACCTCAAACATGGGGCGTCCAACGAGAACCTGAATAAACGCACCAGTTCAGCACCATGGCTTCGGCTCGGGTTTCGACATGATTTAACTCGATGTTGCGCTGCATCAGCTTGAGCATCTCGTCCTGATCCGTCAAATACAACGGGCTCTGAACTCCGCAGCCGAGAGCGACGGCCAGCCCGACGAGGCCGCCTCCAGCACCGAGCTCCAGTCTAGAGACGCACGGCCAGTCAGCAACTTTAGTCTTGCAGCGCACTTCGGTGGCTCAAACGGACAAGCGACTCATCGGCAATATGAGACTACCAGTGTAGTCTCCTGGTGGAGGAGGAAAACCAACATTCGCGCCTCGCGTAAATTGTCCCGGTGGTACCGCAGCATGTGCTTTCCGAGCACCATCCCCGCCGGCCACGTCTGCCCGCCGCAACCCGTCCGGACATCCTCATGTAGCATCAGCGGCAGTGACAAAGAACCGTCGAAGTCGATGTGCGTGTTGCCCGCGGCTTTGAGACTCGGCAGCGGGGTCAGGTCCTCGCTAACAAATACGGTGTCCATCAGAGGGGACGATGGTATGCTATGTATGCTACTCATTGTGTTTTGTGCGTGGCTTCTTGGCTGGCTACCGAAGTCGGAGAAGAGACGGAGAAGGAAATCAAGGTGAGGGCGTAAGGTGAGAAATGGCTATTGTCAGTTTGGGTTGGTTATGGGTTATGCATATGGATATGGAAGATGAAGATGAAGATGAAGTTCAGGATGGCTATTTTTCTACGACCTGCTACCTTACTCACGCTGCTCCTGTTGCAATCCAGAATTCGGCCTCTTTGAGACTCGCCCCTTCCCTTCCGGTGCCGAGTCGCCGACCCTCAATTGATCCGGACCTTCCATCACCAGAGAGGTACTGTGAGAAGGCGCGCTATGAAGATAAGAGTTGCGAGACGTTATCGCAGCTACCTACTACCTTAGTAGGGGCCAGCTGCCAAGTCGCCTTGCCAGCTGTCCAAGTTTGGCTGCCAGTCCGTCGCGGTTGAAGGCTAATCCTCTCGCGCCGCATCATCGTCAACCTCCACTCCTCGATTCTTTGGGATGCGGCCCCCCCTTTTTCAAATAGCCTCTCCATTTTCAACTCCACCAGTCCAGCAAACATTGATCTTCCCAGCCCTTATCCAGGAAACATGTTCCCTCGTGTTATATATCCCACTATGAGTTTTTCCATCTGATAGTCCGGCCGAGTGGCATCCCGATGTCTCATATTCGCAGCGAAACCCAGAATATCGGGCCTCGCACAGGAATGTGGACGCGGTGCCAGCCTCTGTCGACTGCCCGCCAAGCTCTCCCGCCACGATATCGCCCTCAAGACGGGTCCATGATGAGACAAATTTGCCGCTGGTCAAATGGTAAAGTGGTTTCTGATGCTGGGTGCGCCACTTGCTTCCAAGCCCAAGAAGCCTTGCCCGTCTCCCATCCTTGAACAATGGCCTAGTGCAGAGTTTACTTAGGAATGAAGGGCGCAGTATCCCGTCGACGGGTCCGGTGCTGCCAGCCATCGAGACGTCAGTTGACGATATGCCCTCGTCCCGTCTCTGCGTGTCGCCTCTTTGGCTTGTCGCCTCTTTCGTCCTTCCTATTTCCCTCTGGACGAGTGTCTGTTTCTTCCTATCATCCATCTGCCCTCACCCAAGGTAGCGCTGCACGGCGCGAATCGTGCCATCATGGCTTCACTTCTGATGATGTCTTTCTTCACTGTTCTCCGGCTTGCCCACTTGGTGAGCAGTGAACCGACCGTCTCATTTCCATTCAACTCCCAGCTGCCGCCCGTTGCGCGAATCGACGAGCCGTTCTCATACACCATTTCTCCTTACACCTTTACCTCCAGCTCAACTATCTCATACGCACTCGGCGACGCACCCAAATGGTTATCCATCGACAAGAGCAATGGTCGCCTCTACGGGACGCCGGAAGACAGCCAGGTTCCCTCGGGTGATGTCGTCGGCCAGCTAGTTGAGATCGTGGCGGAAGACGGCAAGGGATCGGCCTCTCTCAACGCGACACTCGTCGTCTCTCGAAACCAGGGACCTTCAGTCAAGAAGCCACTTTCAGACCAGATCCAGAAATTCGGTGACTACTCGGCTCCCTCGTCGCTACTGTCGTATCCAGCGACCGATTTCACCTATACTTTTGATTCTGATACCTTTGGCTATGAGCCCAACATGATCAACTACTACGCCACGTCCGGCGACAGCAGCCCACTCCCTGCGTGGATGAATTTCGACGCCAAGTCTTTAACATTTAGCGGGGAAACGCCACCTTTCGAGTCTCTCGTTCAGCCTCCGCAAACGTTTGCCTTCCGTCTCGTCGCGTCCGACATCGTGGGCTTCTCTGCTGTCGACGTCTCTTTTTCTTTGGTAGTGGGAAGCCACAAGCTAAGCATTGATAGCCCAGTCATTCAGCTAAATGCGACAAGAGGAAAGGACCTTAGCTATGATGGGCTTGCGGATGGGATCAAGGTCGACAATAAGCCCGCTCAGCCCGGGGATGTTACGTTGTCGACTAAGAACCTGCCAAAATGGATAACCTTGAGCAACGAGACGCGGAACATCGAGGGTCAGCCGGGAAAAGGCGATCATTCAACGAATTTCACCATCACCTTTCAAGATGCGTACGCAGACACTCTAACTGTGGAGGTCATAGTCAATGTCGCTACGCCACTCTTTCGGTCAACATTCAACGACCTTGATATCAAGGCCGGGCAAAATGTTAGTATCGACCTTGAACCGTACTTCTGGGAACCGAGCGATGTCGACATCAAGATGACGGTAAGCCCTAAGGAAAATTGGCTCCAACTTGATGGCTTCAATATCACCGGGAAAGTCCCAGCCTCTGCGTCGGGCAAGCTTCAAGTCTCCATCGCAGCCTCATCCAAGAGCTCTGACCTTAGCGATACTGAGGTTTTGGACTTGAAAATCGTGGCAGCCACTCCCACGACCAAAATTTCGATGTTCTCGACTTCGGCCTCTACGACTTCCACAAAAACCGAAACACAGACCACTGAGCCCAGTGAATCTGTCGTACCCGAGCAGACCAATGACGAGGACTCTCCCGCCAAGGGTCTTACCATGGGGGATCTCTTGCTCGCCATTATACTGCCGGCTCTTTTTGTCATTCTACTCGCTATGCTACTCATATGCTGCTGTATTCGCCGCCGTCGAGCTCGAAGGACGTATCTGTCCAAGAAGTTCCGCAATAAGATATCCGGTCCCGTTCTTGATAGCCTGCGCGTCAACGGCAGTAACCCATCGGTCGAGGAGGCGGAGGAGCATCTTCATCGTCCCTGGAGGCAAGAATCTTCAGAGATGGACTCACGGCCCACGACCCGGTCTTCTCCTACGTTGGGATTTCCGCCGGTACCGGAAGTGCCGCCACTGTTTCATGCCTATAACTCGAGGCCACGGTTATCTCGGATTGCTAGTGTGCCAGTGACAGAGGCAGGAAGACAATCATGGGTTACAGTTGAAAACACGGTGCCGAGGGGTCGAAAGAGCGAGGCATCACAGCGAAGTCATGGTTCCGATTCCGATACCACGCTGCCGGAGTCGACTCACAATCTGCTCCCCCCGCCATTATTCTTGTCGGATTCGGGGGGCGATTTCAGAAGTGGTTTGGACCTAACGATCCCTTCGCTAGAAGACCTCTCCAAGACAAGAACCTCGGAATCAAAACGACAACAAAACGCACCAACACAGACAATTTCGAATCAATCCTCGACCAGTAACGGGAGCTCATTGGCTTTCGAGTCCTCACATCAGTCCAGCCCACGGCTCATGATGGGAGGATTCAGCAGAAGGTCATCAGGCGTATCTCCCACAAGAAGGTCAACTGGTGTATTGCCCGCAGCGATTTTAGCAGGTGCATCGCCCTCCAGAAGGTCATCAGAGGTATCGCCCACCAGAAGGTCATCAGGGGTTTCGCCCACCAGAAGGACATCGGGTATATCACCCACAGGAAAGTCAACAGTTGTTTCGCCCACAGGAAATCCAAGAAATCCAACACGTGAATTGCCCACAGAAAATTATACAGGTGTATCGCCATCGAGAAGGTCATCAGGGGTTTCGCCCACCAGAAGGTCATCAGGGGTATCGCCGACCGATCAGCCAGCATCAGCAGGTCAGGCACTGGAGCCTGTACCAGCGCCACGGCCAGCGCCGCAACGGCCGAGTCGAGCGCAATTACCCAGCCAGCAATGGCTTAGCCGCAATGACAGCCAAATTAACAGCCGCGCATGGTACGATACAGACTCCTCCAGCAGTAGGGGAACCTTCCAGACAGACCCTTCATTTGGTACGGCGGAGAACTGGCGTGTAGTCAGCGGAAGCCGGCAAAACCAACACAGCGTCTCTTACCGGGAACTCGTCGACGACGCTCCTTTCAACCCCCGTCGACCTAGCACAGCCTTAAGCCTCGGCCGTGAGGGTGCTGAACCGGGGGAGCGAATCAGCTCGCTCATATCTCCCAGTCAGTGGGGCGAGTCTAAGACGAGTCTTCGCGGGTCATTGGCATCAGCGCGTGGTGTTTTGGGGAAGTCGGGCAGCGGGTACTCGAGACTCGGTGACGAGCCTCTCAGCAATTCTGGGAGCCGTCCGTCAAGACTAGGGCAGTCAAATTCAACAACATGGCGGAGAGAGGACTCGGGTCTCAAGGCATATATATGAATCTACAGGGCGAGCAGGGGAAAATCAGAAGTTCCTGATTGTAAAGTTTTACATTTCATGGACGGGTAGTCGATGGGTAGAGATTTTGGATATTATATACAAGTTACGCGACGATACCAGGTAATTATTCTGCCTTTATAATAGACTAGCAAGAGAGGGGAGAGTTGAGATATAGTTGGATATGATATTTATTTGATACCTATAATGACGATTGGGAATATCTAAATTTCAAGGGCACCGGCATCCCGTCTATGTTTATGATGTCATCATACAGGACTCAGCGTTCTGTAACCGCCGGTTCCAATAATACCTCTGTGCCTTAGTTTCGCGGAAGTCGATAACCACCTGACGTGCTGATAGCAGCAACTTAGGACTTCAACCCTAATGGCGTGTTTCTACAGAGGTCAAGAATCATTAGCCTGTCAGATAGCGCTTTTGGTGGTGCTGATTAACACGTGCCGCAGTTACTCACTCTAACGGCCAGACATCCATGGATGGACGTGTTGACGGAAACCCTTTAACCCCTCCTTCGTCTGATGATGATGCGTTTTGAGGCGCTATTAATTGACAAGGGCGTCGCCAGGCGCCAGTGGTACGTACCGTTACCCCAGCGGCCGGGGCAGTCTGGACTCTGGACTTTGGACTCTAGGCAGCATGTGGAGAGAGTCACAGCGACGTACTTGGCAGCTGAGCTGGGGGTGCTCGTGCAGTTTGACGTTCACGCGACCAGTTGCAATTTGTAGGCTCTGCCCTATTACTGTTGACTTAGTAGGTCATTGATCGTTATAGCAGAGTTATGTCAATATTGTCTCGACTGTCCTACTGGGTACTCTTTCTTGACAATTCTTCGTTAGCACTGATTGAAAATCCACACACACACACACACACACAGATACACACAAGGCACATTTAGAAAAAAGGGCGAGAGGGCGAGAGGGAGAGGGCGAAAGTGACGAAATTTTCCAACCCACGACAATCAGCCGGCGTCAACGAAACTGCACCTGCCGCACCGCCCAACAAGGTATGGACCAGCTGCATGCGGATAATCTAGATTTTTCTCTCGAGTTTCGCCTCCCGCCCGCAAAAAAAGGGTTAGGGATCGACGTTGGGAGGTCAAATTCATACATAAATATGTACTTCGTAGGGCGCCTACGAAGCTCTCTGTATTATGTACACTACTTGTCGTAGGAGTCACTTTAGCGGCCTGCCCGCCTCGGACAGGGCAAGTAATGCCTCCGGATCAGTAAGGTAGCGAGCAGCAGCAGCAGCGGCCGTGTTTGTACCCCGCTCCTCCAGGTTCCAGTGGATGGAGCCCCGGTTCTCTGGGCGATTGGGCGGGGATGAACACGCCGGACCGCCTAAATCCAGCTGGCTGTAGGGCACCATCACCTGGAAACTCCCTGGGACCACTGTGCCTCCCTCCCGTCCATCAATTACTCGGGCTGCCGTGAACACCACACTTGATTATCGAATCCACCCAACCTCATCCACCTCATCCACCTCGTCAACCACCATTCCCACTTCCTCTGCCAAATCCGTTATCCGACGCCGGCCTCCTCCTCTTCCTTCTTCACTTCTCTCCTCTTCCCTCACTCCCTCTCTTCCTCCACCAAAGCAATCGAGCCCCTCCGTCTCGTGCCGTCCCCGCTTCTTCTTCCTCTCCGCACACGCGGTAGCTGAGCTGCCCCCGAAACCACAGCCATGGGCCAGACTCTCTCGGAGCCCGTCGTCGAAAAGGTGCGTGCGTTGCGCTGCGCTGCCATGCTTGAACCGTGAACGTCGTGGATGTGCTGAGGGAGGGGTATCGCGAGTCGCGAATCGCGAGCCCCTCGCCTGCTGCCCCTCTGCTATTGTTGCCCCTCTGCCCACGGCCCCTGCTCCTTCGAACTCTACGCCTGATCCCCGTCAGATCACGGATTTGCTCCCAAATCTCTACGATGGCATCGAGGATATCTCCTCTTCTCTACCCGCCATCGTGTGCGCATCTGGCGCGGCTCCGTGGTCGACTTTTCCCCCTCGTCATCCCCCGATGCATCCGCCCGCAATGACGCGAGACCCTCCCAAAACCCCCCCGCTGACTGCTATCATAGACTTCGGAAAAGGGCCAGGATGAACGACTCATCTACGGCGTGTCGGCCATGCAGGGCTGGCGCATCAGCATGGAGGATGCCCACACGACCGTCCTCGATCTCGCCCCGAAAGGCAGCCCCAGCGCTAAGAACCACCCGGGAAAGCTGTCCTTCTTCGGAGTCTTCGACGGCCACGGCGGCGACAAGGTAGCGTTGTTTACGGGCGAGAACATCCACAACATCATCTACAAGCAGGAGACCTTCGGAAAGGGCGACTACGCCCAGGGCCTGAAGGACGGATTTCTCGCGACTGACCGCGCCATTCTCGCTGGTATGCGCGCCTCCTCTCCCTCCTCCCCCTGCTCACCTGACCTGGTGACGGTCACCTTGTCAGCCCGTCAAGCTGCCTGTTGCCGCGGGCCGGTCGCGCTGTCTACCCAGAGGTCTTGGGAGCGAGAGCAAGTGTGCGAGCGAGAGTGTCTTGTGCTGACTGTCGCTGTCCCTCAGATCCCAAGTACGAAGAAGAGGTCTCCGGTTGCACCGCTTGCGTCACCCTAGTTGCTGGCAACAAGCTCTACGTCGTCAGTCCGCCGCCTTGTTCCTCCCCCGCGTTCGCCCCGCCCCACCATCGCCACCACCACCACCACCACGGGCCATGGCGCGAGGGGCATTGATCAAATGCTGACCAAAACTCCTAGGCCAATGCTGGCGATTCAAGAGGTGTTCTCGGCATCAAAGGACGAGCCAAACCCCTGTCTCAGGACCACAAGCCTCAACTCGAAAGTTTGTTGAAATCCTTGAGCCGCTCGAATTACGCTCTGCCTGGCGCTCACACTGACATATCTTTTTCTGCGCTATTTTAGACGAGAAGAACCGAATCACAGCCGCCGGAGGGTTTGTCGACTTCGGCCGAGTTAATGGAAACCTAGCCCTGTCGCGCGCCATTGGCGATTTCGAATTCAAGCGGAGCGCCGAGCTGTCGCCCGAGAACCAAATCGTCACTGCCTTCCCCGACGTCGAGCAACACGATCTTACCGATGAGGATGAATTCCTGGTCCTGGCCTGTGACGGTGAGTAGGCCTTGGGTGCTATTCTTTCCCTTTGGGAGCTCTTGGGGCACACTGCTTACTGCCACCAGGTATCTGGGATTGCCAATCCTCGCAAGCCGTTGTCGAGTTTGTGCGCCGTGGTATTGCTGCCAAGCAGGAGCTCGAGAAGATCTGTGAGAACATGATGGATAACTGTCTAGCATCCAACTCGGAGACGGGAGGTGTAGGCTGCGATAACATGACCATGATGGTTATCGGCTTCCTCAATGGCAAGACTAAGGACGAGTGGTACGAGGAGATCGCAAAACGGGTTGCCAACGGAGATGGACCCTGTGCCCCCCCCGAATACGGTAGGAAGCCTCAAACTCAATCTCAGTCTCAACCTCAATCACCAACTCAACCTCGGCCTCAGGCTAAGCCCAAGCCTCGCAACACCAAGCCGTACAATCCATATTTAAGTAATTAGTTTACTAACAATCAATGTGCTCCCCTATTAGCCGAATTCCGAGGCCCCGGAGTCCACCACAACTTTGAGGACAGCGACAGTGGTTATGAGATGGATGCAGAGAACAAGGGCAAGAGCTTTGGCGTTGGTGGGTACCGAGGCCGGATCATATTCCTCGGCGATGGCACTGAGGTTCTTACGGATTCAGATGATACAGAAATGTTCGATAACGCCGACGAAGACAAGGACCTCGAGAGCCAAGTCACCAAGACATCGACGTCCACGGACACCAAGCCCGAGGCCACGGCCACCGCCGACGCCGCCACCGCGTCCACCGATTCGAAAGCGGCACCCAAGATCGAGCCCAAGACAGCGGAGAAGCCCTCAACGGAGGACAAGAAGCAAGCATCGGCTAGCAAGACGGACTAGGTGGTCATTACAGCGGATGGTGGCTTGTACTGAACGTCATTCATGTCTGCCCCTTCTTTTTCCAGATGTCGGGGCGCGGGATTTTCATGGTTTTGCGGAGTGGATGGATGTCAGATATTTCATGTTAGGTCTTCCGCCTCGTGCTGTCGGTGTACTGCTGTCCTATCTGAATGGTACGCACACGCATACCCGTGCGGATGAGAGAGGAAGAGAGCGAGAAAGGGGAGTAAGATTGAGAGAAGAAGAGAAGCGAGAGAGAGCGAGAGAGAGAGAGAGAGAGAGAGCGAGAGACAGAAACCCTTGATATTCACGCCGCCAATCCCTGCGCATCCCGCCACTGAGAATCCTCTCTCTTCCACCCCTCGCGATGTCAGCTTCACCCAAGTCTTCCTTGCAAACTCCATTATCGAACGAGACACCTTTCTTCCTCGATCATAGTAGATCTTGCTCGACCATACCAGATGGGGAGGCAAGTCTTCATGATGGACTATCATTCAAGGCGTGCGTGCACTGGCTGAGACAAACCCCCTCTCGTTCACTGGACACAAGGTGCGTTTAGAACCTTAAGAGCTCTGTCTTACTTTCGTCCGGAGTGGGTTCGGGAGGACTGATCATTTTCTATTTTCTCTGCAAACTTGAGGGCATTTTCCTAGCGAGAGAGGGAGGGCTGCGAATTGTGGAAACGGAAGACTGGGCGTGGATTCGGATGTGACGGTGGGTTGGGGTTTGGGAAAGATGCTTGTGGCCTCATATATACCTCCTTTAAAGTACTACGTGACTTGATCGTCATTTGAAGTCTGCGAATCTCTCGTGCTCGTTGTATATTCTTCTCTAGTATACATCCCGTGAGATGCGCCGTGCAAAACTGCTTGTGTGCAAGTGCGTAGTCTAAGTAACATGCTTGTTGTACAAGTACTATATATGGTGAGATCCAATTCTTCCACCCGTCGTTTGTCATCGCCCGACAAGATTCTCATCGTTTCAGTCCTACCACAGTTTTGGCTCTGATTCCTCGGTCATCTCATCTTGAACCACTGCCTCTGTCGTGGTTGACGGAGCCCTTTTCGCCTCGGCTTTCCTCGTCGTGCCCCGATTCGGTTGCTTTTTGTATTGTAGGATTGTAGGGATGCCCTTTTTCATATATCTTTGTTCGACAGGTCGCTCCGTAGACGGCGTCGCTTTTGCGCCTACCGATGTTTCGGTTTCGTCCAGCGCGGCGCCGTTCTTGTCGGGTACTATCAGGACATCCCCAGCCTTATCCTCTACCTCCTTCTGGGTATCTATGTCGAATTCGAACTCAAGCTGGTTTGCGATCTTGTGTCTGATCTTCTGCTCGGTGGCGCTGTCCTCGCCCTTCTCCTCAACCTGTGCAAACTCCTCGCCGCCGCTACCTTGCCAATTCTCGATCATCGTCTCCGGCTCAAAGTGTGCATCTGGTTTCACGAGCACGGCGCCCGGCTGGCCATCGATCCTGCGCAGCTTGATGGACAAGCAGCGGATGCCGACAATCTTGCCGCTTTTGATCTGCTGGTGGAAGGGCTGGTCGTGGTGGCTGAGGGCAAGGCGGATGGCGGAGCTGAGGGTCTTGTGGGCGGTGAAGTCGCCCCAGCGGCTGAGGATGGTGCGGTCCATGGCCGACATGATGGACTTTGGGGACCGGATCTTGGTGGCCTTGAGGTCTTTCGCCATAGACCAGGGGAGAATGTTGGGCGGGAAGCGTCTCCAAAAGGGGTCCGGGATGGTCTGGAGCAGGACGCGGCTGATGTTTTGGCGCGCTTCCTTCTTGAGCAGGCGGTTGAGCGTGCCGTAGAGGTAGATGGTGGTCAGGGCATGCATGGAGTGTGCCTTGATAGAAAGGGCGACGAGGGATGTGTAGACGGCCTGGTCGGCCTCGTAGCCGGCCTCTTCTAGAAGGCTGAGGGCATAGAGGGCGAACGGCCAGTTCTGAATGTCGACTGCCTGAGCCAAGCAGGTTTTGATGGTACTGAGCTCGATCTTACGCCCGGCTTCAATTTCCCGGTTGACGAGAGTCTTGCAGTCGTCAATGTGCGAAGCCTCCTTACGGTGGAAGCGCAGAAGCTCAATGATGATGCTGTTGGTGGTCTCGGCCGTGCACCAATCCTTGCCGTACCGCTCTTCCTGGTCTTTGAGGAAGGCCGACAGGGATTTGCCGGCCTTCAAAGCCGTGTACGAGTCGTGGGAAGCCATGACTTGCGCGATGCCGCGGCGCGTAGCGTTGTGATTGAACATGCCCAGGTCGTACATGGCCACGATGATCTGTCTCCTCTCGTCATCGCCCTTGCTGAGCTGCAAGAAGAGCAGCCAAGTGCGGATGTCGGGATGGAAGAAGCGCGACTCCATCCTGCTGAGAAACCGGTAGAAGAAGCTGACGTCGCTGTTTTCGACGTAGCCCGCGAGCATGACGTTGAAGATGTCCGTGTCCATGGGGACGCCCAGCTCCTCGGCCAGCTGGATGAGGCGGTTTGCTTCGGCGCGATGGCCGGCTTTGAATGCCATGAGGGAAATGGCCATTTTGAGGACCGGCGCCGTGATGAACGGCCGGGCGGTCTCGTCGTTGAAGGCTTGGGCTATCAGGTCGATGCGGATGCCGTCGGTGTCGATATGTCTGCCGTGGGCCTCATCTGTCCCGTATAATGGAATCGCCATGTGTGAGGGGATTCGCCCGTAAACGAGGCTCGTCACGAACGTCTCAAAGTTATCCCGCGTCCACACCTCCGGCCTCGGGATATCCTCATAGCGCGTTGTGATGAAGTGCGACTGGTACTCCCTATGCACCCATATGTTCTCCGTCTTACCCTCTGGCAGCGCAGCACCGCCGTTAGCCGCGCCCTCGATGGCCGGCCACAGCTGCTTGGTCTTGTAGTCGGCGCTCTCGACCTCTCCCAGCTCGTAGACCTTTGTCTCGTTGCAGAACTGTATGATCTCATCGGCCGCCTTGGCTAGCACGGCGCTTTTGCCACGCAGGATGATTGCCGATGGGTTCTTGTCCACGGCAGCACGGAGCTTCTGCAGCACGCCTGTGGCCGAATCGACGTACTCGAGGTTCTGGTTGTTCACTTCGATATCCAAGGATTTGGGCAGCACGATTCTCACGGCCGACATGCTCTGTTTATCGCTCCATTGCGGCGTCATCCTCTTCATCAAGTGGAAGCAATGCTGCCACAGCGGTACGGCCTTGTCGAAGTGGCCCCAGATAACGTCGTGTCCCATCTGCGTCTTTACATCTCGTTGGTGCTCTAGGCGGCTTGCCTTCGTACCGTTCGTGGTCGGGTATTTGCGCATTGGAGTAACAAAGGGCTTGAATGTGTTCTGGGCCAGTCGCTTCCTGAACTCGTCTTTGCTGATCCTGAAGGCGTCTTTGTACATCCGATTCCGAGGTATCTTCGGCTCATCGGAAGCATCTTTCGTAGGTGTCTTGCTCGGAGGGGCCGCGCCTGGGTAGAACCTGCGCCGTTGAAGGCTAGGAGATAGCGTCACCGACGGCTCAACGAGGGGCAAGGCCGGGTTCGAGTCTGTGTCTGCAGGAGATGGAGCCGTTGTCGACAACGTCGACTCGAATCGGAGAGTGGTGATCAAGCCGAAGGGCCTCGGGACCCCGGAGGCGGAGGGCCTTGGAAGTCGGGACACCAACGGAAGCCCAGCGGTGACGAGGCATCGTGACCGAGCCCTCCATAATGACTTGACTCCCAGGGACATTGGTCATAATTTGCGCATCTTTGGAGGCTGTTCATCTGTCGCTGTCGGTGTCGTTGGTTTGCAGGGGGAAAAGATTGGCCATGCCTTATCGATAAATAGCCGCGACATCGGGAGCTCTGCACACGTGACGCCTAGTTTCATCATCAGGGGTCGGCAACAACAGTTGATCAACGACTCTAGCTTCACACTTCACTTCTTGTACTTGACACATGTATATGTACGTATAAGTATGTATTAGAGACATCATGAGCGTCTCGACGAGATAGACTGATACCCATAACAGCTCCCCGCCCAACATCATATTCGCCAGATGGTAGCAGTACTGTACTTGTGAGCTCACCATCCCAAGACTTCAAAGCCCAGCAACCCACTGTCCTTGCTGAAACACCAAAAAGTGTAACCCAACTAATTCCCCAATGAAAACTGCTATGCCGCCCATAAGTCAACCCAATATACAAATGAGACCATAAAAAAGAAAACCGGAAAGGTTGATGACTTCGTCATTTGCCCGGAGGGTTGCCGTTGTTCGGTACTGCCGCTCCGCTCGTCTCCACGCCCGACCACCCGTCGTGCCAGCCCTTGTCGCTGTCCACGGCGCCCTTGGCCTCGCCATTTTCCGCCATCTGCTTGACGTCGCTCCAGTAGGCAAGCTTGCGGACCTCTTCGTCGGCGTGTTTGACCGCGTCCTTGAGGGCTTGTTGCCGTTGCTTTAGTTCGGTAGTGTCCTTCGTCTCCAGACCTTTCGTAGTCTCGTCATAAATATTCATCAAGCGGCCTAGTAGTGTCCGCCGCGAGACTTGGAAGACAAATAGAGACATTATCTCGTGCATTTCTTCCTGTAGTTGTGGGAGATCCCTCGCGTGCTCCAGGTAGTCCTCAATTGCCTCCGACTTTTCACGGTCGATCCTTGACTGACGAAGGACTTGCATTAGCGTATCGATATCCTCGATGTCGGGTCGCTTTTCGTCGTCGTCAACGGCAGACATCTGGCTCATGCTCGTCTTACTAGCCACGCTGCCCTGTGATCGATGGGTGCGCTGTGACGCCGGACGAAGATTGAAATAATCTGCGGTCAACATATGAGGGTCAGACGAGATGTCCTCGGACCGCTTCTTAATCCTCTTACGCGTCCAAGCACGTCTCCGGACGAATGAGTTCCACCATTTGCCGCTGTGCCATGAGAACCTCTTGGAGAAGTGAAATGAGTATTCCCAGCCGGCCTCGTCCACGCCTTCCTGGTGGTTGATGCGCCACTCTGGCCAAGCCCATTCCCAAGATGGATCTGGGACCTGTGCTGTCTGTGTGCTGGTGGGTGAAGCCTTGTGGTAGCCATTGGCTAATTAATGATTAGCCTCCGGGCGGCCAAGGGGTAGTTATGTTATTGAAAGACTCACTCCAAGGAGGTGGATCAAGACCACCTAGAGCAGCGCCTGAGAAAAGGGCTACGCCGCAAAGGAAGCCTCCCCTCTCGTTTTCGTACAGGATGTCGATTGCTGTTTCTCGTTCGGGCTGGGCTTTGGGTTTGACAACGCTCTGGCGGACATCGGGAGTGGGCTCTGTTCTCGGTCAGGAATTGAAGCTCCCGATATCTTGTGAATAAGGACTTGCCCTGAACCTCTATCGATGGCCTTACTAACGAGCAAGCGGGCTCCAGCTCGGCTTGGCCGTTTTGCCCATTTTGGAGGGTTGACGGTGGTGCCTCGTGCTCATCGTCGGTCTGTGTGTCATCGTATCTCGTCGAAGGGGTTTGTTGCGCGTCCTCCTCCTCGTTGGTCTCGTTGGTTGGAAGCAGGCGAGAGGTGGTCGAGCTCCTCAGCATGGCACCTCCCATAGTACCTCCATCCGAGACCATTGGCGAGGGCGGGGTGGCACCGCCATCGTGATCGACGAGAGAAATCTCGTGGTCGTAGTCGGTAGGTTTCAGCGCCGTCGGCCTCCGACGGGAACTCGTCACTCTCAGCATCGCTGGTGCGTCTTCAGCATGGCGGAGGGGAGTCGAGGTAGGCTAGCGAGCCATGCAAGGCACCGAGGGTTTGGTTTCGGGAGGTGGCTCGCAGCTTCGGAATAATTCTTGAGAAACAAACAACTGCACGGACTTGCTGAAGAGGGAGGACTGACGTAAGGCAATGTCGCATCGACGGGAGAGAGAGAGTGAGAGTCGAGGGGGAGAATGAAGCTGGACGACGCCCCCGTAAACGGGAAACGGGGAGGTTGACGCGGTCGAGTACCTCGTACCTGTTAGGGAGGCGCCACCTTGGCTGTCGCCGCCTGGTTTTGCTGGTTTTCGGACAGGCCGTGGCGGAGCCTCTGGAGCTCGGAGCTCAGGGCCCGGCCTAGAACGCCTCCACTGCTGGAGCATCCATGGGGGCATCCTTCAATTGGGGGGGGGGGACTTGTTTTACAGCGAACGACAGCGCTGCAGGGCCTGTAGACCTGTGAAGGCTGACAACATGAAGTCTCTCAAGTTTCCCTCCAGTCCCCTAGCGCCGGGCTGCTGGGGCTGGAGAAGCTTCCGTCATGTTCATGTTTTCTGCTGGTCGCAACATGGAGGTCGATGATGTAATGCCGTGTCGCCGCTACAAAGCGTCCGCCGTCTTCAGTGGGTCGCCGTCTCGCCGAGGGCGGGCCAGGTCGCGCTAAGGTACCCAGCTGGACCTATTTAGTGGGCTCCATGCCCTGTAGCGATCGACTCCGCTGCCCGGATTTTTCAAGCGCTGCCGGGTGGACTATCAATGGATCGATCGCCACGAGGCACGGCAGTCGAGTTAGAGCTCCATGCTTTAATATCATGAACTCGTAGATGTACTGGATCTATCAAAAATGGCAATTGGGTCAAAGATGAATGTAATTGTATCTGGAATACAATTATGAATCTCCCTACTAACGATGCATTCCTGTTCGTTCCCCTGTAGCATTCACAGCATCTATACCCACATCCAGCGCCACCCTGGGGTAGGTACTTCAGCCCCCGCCCTCAACGCCGCACTACGTCATGTATCGCATCCCATCGGCCATCGAAATGGAGGGCCTGGCAACCGGGAAGCAGTTCGATGCAACGACGTAGTCCATGTCGCAGCTGGTAGGTAATTGCAAGCCCAGGCAAGTACACGCAAGGTACTAGCTCCTCCATCCTCGGCACCGCAAGCAACCTCATAAAACCTGACGTGCCCTGGGCTCGCTCGCCTTCTCTCCTCCTTCATCCATTCGCCATCAACACCACGCCGTCGCATCACCAGTTCATCCATCTCACACACTCAACCTCAACCACAACTTCCTCAAAACCCTCAAATCACCATGTCTCGATCTCGTCTCCCTCTCTACCTCGGCCTCGGCGCCGCTTCGGGTGTCGGCTACTACCTCTACGCCGCCGGTGGCAGCCCCCGCGCCGCTGAGAACAAGTTCGAGAGTGCGCATTCCCACTCCCTCGCTCTTTTAGCGCATGACGCATGACAGCAATTACACGTAACTAACGGCTCCCTCCAGGCGACGTCCACAAGGCCTCAGCCAACGTCAAGAGCCACCTCCCCAACACCGAGCGCACCAACGTAGAGGGCAACCTGAAGGGCTACGGCAAGGAAGCCGGCGCCAAGGTTGACAGCGCCGTACGTCTTGCTCGCTTCACCCATCCCGAATTCAACTCAATGCTAATTGATCTTTGTAGATCGCCGAGGCTGACCGACAGGCTGGTGTCGCCAAGAGCAAAGCCGAGGCCTACGCAAAGGACGCCAAGGCCGAGTCCCTCAGAGTCATCGACAAGTTTGACTCCAAGGTGGAGGATGGTGCGGCCAAGGCCAAGAGCGGCATCTCCAGTTGGTTCGGTGGAAGCAAATAAATCCAATGCAGGGTTTCTTTGTGTTGTGTGACGTTAATGGGAAACGCGTCGGGCACTTGTGTTTATAGTAAGGCGGTTGTATCATGATGGTTAAGCTCCAATGAATCTTACCTTGAGGGACTTGTCTCTTCAAGAGACGTTAATTATCCCAATGTCTTTTTGCCCTTCGTGTCAAAATGTGTAAGGATCTCTGTGAATGTTTTTGCAAATTTCTTTGCCAATGTCTTTGTCGCGCCTCTAGCAGTATTTCGGAAGACAAGTACATTAAAACTCCATCTCCAGGGTTCCCTAAACACACGTACATCCCTTCTCTTACATACAATTAACTACCTGCCTTACTGCTGTCCCAGCTCCTCGACCACCAACTTCAATACCTCCTCGTACCCCTTCCGTGCGTTCTCAGGCTTTTTCGCTATCGTCTGCCAAACCTCGCCATACCGCGGCTCGTTGAGCACACACTTGGTCACCACCTCGGCGCGCTTCTCCTCGGTGCCATGCTGCAGCAGGAAGCGATAGTACCACGCCCAGCTGTCGCCGCAGCCGCTGTCGAGTACCAGAGCCTTCTCGAACCAGTTCTGGGCCTTCTCGAGCTTGCGGTCGCCCCAGAAGATGCGCGCCACCGCCACGAACAGCATCGGGTCGTTGTCCACCTTCTTGATGGCCTCGAGACTGCGCGGCTTGCGCTGCGTCCGCGCCTCCAGGTGCCAGATCTGCTCCACCCATAGCAGCCCGCTCTTGGGCA
>JAANBC010000363.1:0-33302 GCA_014621405.1 Stylonectria norvegica
CGCCTTCCCGCGCCTGTTGAGCTTCTCGGCCGACGGAACGATACGCATCTGGACGCTGAAGGAGGAGGAGGACGAGGACGAGGCGGATGGCGGCGCCGCGGGGAGGCACTCGCTGGGGGGCATCCCGAACACGATGCGGCGATCGGCGCGGGAGGAGTGGACGTGTACAGGCGAGCTGCCCAAGGCGCACAACCGGGACATCTACTCGGTGGCATGGAGCGGCGACTCGGGGCTTGTGGCGAGCACAGGGAGCGACGGTATCTTGGCGCTGTACAAGGAGGACGAGCAAGCCCCTCAGGAGAAGGACGATCATCCGATGGTGAACGGGGGACAAGCTGCAAACGGCACAGCACCGTCATCGTCGTTATCGTCGGCGTGGAAGCTCATCGCGACGCAGGAAAACGCCCACGGGCCGTACGAGGTCAACCACGTTACGTGGTGTCGGCGCTTCGACGCTGGGTCGGAGCGACGCGGCGAGGAGGAGATGCTGGTGACGACGGGCGATGACGGGACGGTGCGGCCGTGGAAGGTCGACGTACCGATATAGTCAAAGATGATGAGAATAAAATAATAAATAAAATAGACGATTGCTTAACCCTTTGCTTGTATTCCTTCGTCAACATGCACATGACAAACTTTACGACTTACATTGAAGCCGCATTTTGTAGACAGGGAAGGAACGTTGAAATATAATCCATGCTTACGTATTCTCTCTCATATCTAATGCCGCGCTGATGGACCAGGCGCCATCTGCCTTCGTCAAGGAGGGGGTATGATACAGTGGTGCTACAAGAGGAAGTCCAGAACTCCTCCACATCATGTCTACTAAATTAGAGCTACTCCCCCGAAGAACGCTTGCTTTGCCGCGCGGTCCAATCTCCAAACCTGACGACTGCTTCCCCCTTCCCCCCATTTTCACTTCTCTCCCCCCTTTACTGGCCCTTGAGCTTGTCCTGCTTGACAGTAAAGGCCATGTCTAGGAAGTCGGCCTCCTCTTTGGTGTGCACGTTCTTGAGGCCCGTGGCCACCGATGCGCTGGGGTTGCGGCCCGCGTACATGACGTGCTTACGGTTGTGGTGTTCCGTCTTGTTCAGCAGGGTCTCGATACGAGGCTGCGTGAAGCTCCACGCGCCAGCGTTCAGGGGCTCCTCCTGGGCCCAGACGACCGTCTTGGCGTTGGGGTACTGGTCCAGGTTCTCCTTGAGTTGCTCCCAAGGGAAGGGGTTGAGCTGCTCGATGCGCGTGATGGCCACATTGTCGATTTTGTTGTCGGCACGGTACTTGTGGAGAGCCGCCCACACCTGGCCGGTGCAGAGAATGACACGGTCAATCTGGTCAGGGCTCTTGATGGACTCGGTCTGGTGCTCGGGATCGGGGATGATCCACTGGAAGCCAGCATCCTCACCCGTGAACTCTTCGATACTGGAGCGGGCAAGAGGATGGCGGAGGAGAGACTTGGAGAAGAAGATGATAAGGGCTGAAAAGGTTAGCTAAGCATTCCGGGGCTCACAGACGAACAAGGCAGGGGAAACTCACGCTTTCGGAACTGGCGGTGCATCTGTCGGCGCAGGGCGTGGAAGAGGTTGGCCGGCGTCGTCATGTAGGCGATCTGCATGTTGCAGTCCTGGTGTTGACGCTGGAGCTTCTCGGCGGTGGGGTACTCGCGGGGGTCCTCGTTGCTGAGCTGCAGGTATCGCTCCATACGGCCAGACGAGTGCTCGGGGCCTTGGCCATCGTAGCCGTGGGGCAGAGACATGACAAGACCGGTTCGCTGCATCCACTTGACCTCACCTGAAGCGATGAACTGGTCGATGATGCACTGAGCGTTGTTGGCAAAGTCGCCGAACTGGGCCTCCCACATCACGAGTGCATTGGGCGATGACAGTGAGTAGCCATACTCGAAGCCGAGGGCACCAAACTCACTCAGCGACGAGTTGGAGATGACGAACTTGCCCTGGTCCTTGCTTAGGTGCTGGAGAGGAGTGTAGGTATCCTCCGTCTCCTGGTCGTGGTAAACGGCGTGGCGCTGGGAGAAGGTACCACGCTCGACATCCTGACCAGAGACACGTACATGGTGTCCCTCGGTCACCAGAGTACCAAAGGCGAGCGCCTCAGCGGTAGGGAAGTCGATGTTCTTACCCTCCGTCACCGTCTTGGCTCGGTTGCTGATGATACGCTTCAGGTTGCGGTGGGGCTGGAAGCCGTCGGGCGTAGATCCAATGATCGCGCCGATGTGCTCCAGCGTCTGGTGGCTGACCCTGGTCTCATTCTGCTCCAAGATCTCAGTGGCCAGCTCCTTGGGCGACTTGAAGCCGTTCCACGCAGAAGTCGTCCACTCCTTGGATGTGGGCGTGTAGTCCTTGGACTTGGTGAAGCTCTCCTCGAGCATTCCCCACACCCACTTCTTGTGCTCCTCGACGTCTTCCTTGGTGAAGGTACCCTCCTTCAGCAGCTTGTTGGCGTAGATGTCAATCTGAGGCTCCTTGTCTTGGATGCGCTTGTACATGAGAGGCTGCGTGAACGAAGGCTGATCCGTCTCATTGTGACCGTGCTTTCGGTAGCAGACCAGATCAATGACCACGTCGTGCTGGAACTCGGCGCGCCAGTCGGCAGCCAATTGGCAGACGAAGTTGACGGCCTCGACATCGTCGGCGTTGACGTGGAAAACGGGCGCATCAATGGCTTTGGCGATATCAGTGCAGTAGGCGGTGGAACGAGCGAATCGAGGATCCGTGGTGAAACCAATCTGGTTGTTGACGACCAGGTGGATGGTGCCACCAGTGGAGAAGGCGGGAAGAGAGTGGAAGCCGAGGCACTCGTAAACGATGCCCTGGGCGGCAAAGGCTGCGTCACCGTGCAGCAGGACGCCCATGGCGGTTCGGTGCGTGGTCTCGTCGTTGTTGTAGTGCTGGATGGCGCGAGTCTTGCCGAGGACGACAGGGTCCTCAGCTTCCAGATGAGACGGGTTGGCGACCAGAGAGAGCTGCACGCGCTTTCCAGAGGGTGTAGGGCGCTCGAAGTTCATTCCCAGATGGTACTTGACATCGCCAGATCCCTCTTCCTCCCCTCCAGTACCAGCAAACTCACTGAAGATGGACTCGTTGGGTTTCCGGACAACGTTGCTGAGCACGTTGAGACGTCCACGATGGGGCATTCCGATAACAATATCCTTAACACCGTAATCGACGCTTCGATCGATGAGAGCCTTCATGCCGGGAACCAAGGTCTCGCAACCCTCGAGTCCGAATCGCTTGTCGTTGGGGTACTTGGTGGACGAGAAGGACTCGAAGCTTGAGCTCCAGATGAGACGGTCGAGCACGCGGCGCTTCTCGTCAATGGAGTACTTGAAAGGTTGAGGAACCTCGAGACGCTCTCGGAGCCAGTCACACTTTTCACGATCGGGAATATGGATGAACTCGACGCCGTAAGAGCCGCAGTAGATTTTCTCGCAAGCGGCGATGATCTCTCGGAGCGTCATCTTCTCGCGGCCGTCGCGCTTAAAACGGGGCAGAATTCCAGGGCCGAGAGAGTACTCAGTGTCGAGGTCCTTCTCGGTGAACTGGTAGTGCTCAAGAGTAAGCTCCTTGGGCGCAATGTTGCCAAAGCCCTTTGCCGAACCGGTATTTCGAATGCCGAGGGGGTCGATATCGGCCGTGTGGTGGCCCCGGGCCTGGTAAGCGCGCACGAGGAGCTGGACCTTCAAGTGATTGGCAATCTCAGAGCCTCCCTCGGCAGACAGGCCACCAGAGAGTTGAGGGACGCCGCCCGTCATGTTAGGCATCAGGTTGGGGGGCGGCTGGAAGGCCTGGGAAATGGGCATGTCGCCGCTCTCCATGTTCTTGAAGTAGACGCGCCACGAGACGTGGACGGCCTCGGGGTCCTTCTTCCACTCCATGTACATCTCGTCAATATAGCTGGCAGCGCTCCCACTGAGGAAGTTGTCGCTAGGATCGGGGGAGGACTGGGTGGCGTTGTTGGAGGTGTTGGAGGCGGTGGCATAGCATCGATGGCCAACCGGCAGCGTGGCCAGGGCCGGGGACCGTTTAGAGGCAGCGAGCTTCCATGACGATGTCGTCGTGTTCGTTGCCGTCTTTCTCGTCGCCGTCGTTCTCGTCGCGGCTGCGAGGCATCTCGAGCTAGCTCTACAGAGCGAGGTCCGCAACATGGCGAAAGGGATGGCGTAGGCCGTGCTGAGTTGAGGTTTTTAGGGGGCGAAACGCACTGCTGGTTTTACTCAAGCATTGAAGAGAAATTGATGGAGCCTTGCTGTCAGGTTATATGATGAAAGTGTAGCGTCAAGCTTCGCAGTAATAATGCCGCTGCGCCCCTTAGTGGGCCGGCCGGTATATTGTTAGTCCTTTGTTTACATAAGTCATTCACCGTTCACAGCGGAAGGCTGGTAACAACTGTTACTGAATTTACGGGCAACGAACCTAAAGTTGATACTCCACGTACTAGTATAAATGAAACATATCACTTTATGGTCCTTATGAGGGATTGTTTTCGCCAAAATATCCGTTTTAATTTGGCTTTATGGCTTGCCTTGTAAGGTGGAGGAGTGTTGAAGGTGTTAGAGACCGTGGGGATATATAAGACCGGTGGCCAGTCGGCGGCGTGGCTCGCAGTGCAGAGCGTCTGAAGCTAGCTCTAACGCAACATGACGAGAGGGAGGCAAGGAGAACGTATGCTTGAGCATGGAAGCTTTTGGGTGGCATATTTCAAGTTGTTTATCCTTGTAAGTCGTAAACAAGCTTGATTGTAAGGGACGAATACTCCTACTATGGTACATTGGAAGTGCCATGACGCCTCCCGGTAAAACCGGCTCTTGCCGTGGGGGATTTTAGGAGGTCATGACCTGTTGGGGCTTCCTGGGGTTAGATTCCCGAGTGCCGAGGATAGCAAGTGGTGGTTGCGGTCATTGCTCTGTAATGGGGCGTCCGCCATACCCGAATAGCCGCCTCAGCTGCACTGATACCTTGTTGAAGAGTAAGCATAAGTGCCATTGATAGGAACGACAATATGGACGTGTCAAATCTGGCTCTTCGACCAGGGCGAATAGCCGGGCAATCCGGAGTCACAGCACACAGTCACAAGCCACCCGGACATGTTCCACCGAAGAGACCCACATGTGCACCAGCCACACGCCAATTTTTCCAATGTCCACTAATGAAATCTACGTCGATCTCATGGATTGTAACCTAAGGCAGCTAAGGCAGGCAGACTAAAGTGGGACGCTGCCTTAGGACGACGCTCACTGCTTGAAGCCTGTAAGTTCATATCGAGATGAAGCTGGCATCAAGAAACTCTAAACTCACCGACCGCTAACTATTGACGACACCTTCATGCTTATTATGCAGCTTCATCATTAGCCCGGAACATAGAGCTATTGTCGGGTAGCTGTTATCGGGAAACGGAGCGATTTAGTCTTCGATTCTTTTGTGCGTGAAGAAAGACAACGAAACGCCGCCTCACGTAGTAACACCCAGGCAAGGCTGAGGAACAGTTGGAAGAGAAGGCGACGACAGATAAGGCAGCGCCCAGCGAGGCTTCGCCAGGCAAGGCATGGAGGCAAAGAATCTCTCGCAACTCTGATCGTCTGAGGCCTGATCGTCTGAAGAAGCCTGTCTGTTGAGGGCATCACCAGTCTCACATCGTCCACCAGCCGCCACAATGGCCATTCCCGCGGGCCGCACCCTCTTCAAGAAAAAGGAGGGCATCTTGACGCTCACCACCGACCACCAGACAGTCACATGGACGCCCAATTCAGGCGGCCCTCCCACCGTGTCCTTGGTTGTCGCCAACATCACCAGTAAGCGGATTCTGCTCTCGGCCTCTGCTCTCGGCTCCGCTCCTCTCGAATCTCGAGCTATCTTGCTGACGTCTCCTCCCAGATCTACAGCAGACGCCAGATACCTCGGCCAAGGTGATGCTAAAAATCTTCGAGAAGCCACACGATGGAGCCGAAGCCGTCACATACCTCTTTCACTTCAACACCTCCGAGGCCAAGGTAGAGGCCAAGGCCGTTAAAGACCTCCTCTCCCAGCTCCTACTCAATGCGCGCAGTGGTGACGCTGGTGTGCCCAAGCCCGCGGCGCAGGGCGTTGCAGCCTCTTCTACACCCAACGGCAACGGCAACGCCAATGGAGGCGCCGGCGTAGTGTCGTCCATGGCCTTTGCCAGTGCCGCCAACTCGCAGCCGGCGTCAGGGCGCTGGTTCGACGATGCCCAGCTCAAGAACGACATCGAGCTGCAACAGTCCCTTATGAGAAAAGATACCAGTCTCCACCAGACCTACGTCGAGGCAATGCAGACCAAGCCTGACTCCATCTCGGGTGCGGCCTTCAACTCGCAGTTCTGGACTACGCGAACCAGTATCCTCCGCGCCCATGCTATCGACATCAACCAGAAGAAGGGCGCCTACAACGTGCTCTCGACAGTCAAGCCCCGCACCGTCGACGGCGAGCTCAAGCTCAACATCAGCGTCGAACAGGTCCAGATGATATTCGCGCAGCACCCGCTTGTCAAGCGCATCTACAACGAGAATGTGCCCAAGCTGTCCGAGGCTGAGTTCTGGTCACGTTTCTTCCTCAGTAAGCTCTCCAAGAGCCTGCGCGGCGAGCGCGTCCTCGACAGCGATGCCGCCGATACCCTTTTCGATCGTTACGACGCTACCGAGAACACGGCGAGCTTCACGAGCAAAATCACTTCCCAGGCGGTTCCGCACATCATCGACCTCGAGGCCAACGAGGAGAATCAGGGCGGCTTCCGCAGTGGCAATCAAAAGGACGTTGAGATGCGGCCGCGGGTCAAATTCCCCATCATCCGTACCCTCAACAGCCTCAGCGAGAAGATCATGGCCAACGTCGCACCCTCAGACGCCAACCCCGATGACCCGACCGGCGTCTATGACACCTTTGGCGGGCTCGCCCTGCGCGACCTCCGCGGTGACGCCACTGAGCACCGCATCATGCTCAACGTGAACGAGCAGAACAAGTTCTTCTCCAAGCACGACTCGGTACCGTCGGCTAATGCCCGAACCTTCGCCAAGCAGAACCCTGCCGACGTCCTCCTTGACTTGAACCTCGATCTCGAGACCCTCGAGGGCGACGGCGCCGGCGGCATCGACCTCCACGCAGGCATCGGTTTTGACGAGCAGAGTGACAGCGACGACGACGCCCCAAAGCGGCCCCACGTTGGCTCCCGCGCCGCTCTCAACGCCGCCGAGCAGGACGTGATCCGTGGCGTGCGCCAGCAGCGCGCCCAAAAGTACGGCCACGAGCTCGACACAGACGCACCTATGGGCCTACCCGTTGATCTATCCAAGAAGTGCAGTCTCACTCATGCCACGACCATCGAATTCCTACACCAGTTCTGGAATGCCTTCCTGTCTGGAGACGCCGATCGCGCGGCCGAGCTGCAGTACCTGGCCGAGTCGCTGGGGCGGTCGACGCAGCGCATTGCCGCTGTAGCAGAAGAAGCCGACAAAGAGCGCGAAGAGATCATTCGGGTGCGGCGCAAGGAGATTCGCGACCACTGGGAGCGGACCGGCAAGAAGATTCGGTGGAAATCGGAGAATGTGGGGGGTGGGAAGAAGGCGGTGATCAAGTTGATGCAGCCGACGCTGGACGCGCTCGAGAGAGCGCAAACGGACTACTATAGAGCGCTTGCTGCGGAGGGAATACAAGTTTCTACTGAGGGATAGGGCACCCTTTTAGAGACGAAAAGGGGCAACCTTCTCCGTAGGGGAGAGGACAAGATAGGTAGAGCATACGGTAAGGAGGAGGACAGATGATATTCAGGCCTAATTCAAATGGACCAAGGCCGTGAAAACTTCAAGAAGAAGAACAAGATGTGGATCAGAGCTTTAATCTATATGTAAAAGAGAATGTTCATGCAAACCTGGATACTACGGATGTCATTTCTAACGCGCAAAGTAATAATCATCTCTCTTCAGGGCAAAGGGGGAAATCAGCAACAACAGGCAAACCCACTGAAGTGTTTTGGAATCGAGAACTCGGCATCTTAATCCCTCCAAGTTGGTATTTTTCCACACAGGATATTCTTTTGATATAATACAGAGTAGAATACACTCTCAGTATGCCTCCGAAGCATTTCCAACCACGCCCGACGAACAATGCAGCGAGAATTAGAGGAAACAATCATCATCAATCTAGCCGTCTCATGTAACCAAGCAAGTAAACCCAGATCTATAGCTCCACATTGGATCTCAACAAATATATACGCAGGGCAGTGTATCAGGGGCCTGCTGCAGGGCGGATGCGCACCTCATCCGCACGGTCAGCATACTTCTTCTCGATGCCAATGCCAAAGCCCATGCTCTTCTTCGTATGCCTCTTCTTGGCGCCATACTCCTCGTCAAACTTGCGAATCTGCTTGAGCGACTGCATGTCCTCACTGATGCTCGCGGGGATCTGCTTGAGGGCCTTGTCGAAGTGGTGTTGACGCAGGGTGCGCTTCTTGGGGTACTCGTAAGGATCCGGACCGACGTGCTGGGCTGCGGTCTGGTTCTCCTCTTCCACGGCGGCCATTGCGGCGGCGACGCTGGCGTTCTTGAGGTCCGAGCCCGAATAGTAAGGGGTCTGCTGGGCTAGGTCGTCGAAAGAGACGGCCGGGTCGATATCCTCGCCCTTCAGAAGGATCTTGAAGATGGCGGCGCGGTCGGCCACGAGGGGGAGATCGATCAGGAGGCGGCGGGGCAGGCGGCGGAGGACGGCGTCGTCGAGATCGAAGGGGCGGTTGGTGGCGACCATGATGAAGGCTTCCGTCTCCTCAAGGCCGTCCCACTCCTTGAGAAACTGGTTGATGTGGGAGCGGTGGGATGCACGGGCGCCGAGCATGCTGCGGTTGGCGAGTAGCGAGTCAGCCTCGTCGATAAAGACGACGCAGGGCGAGATCTTCTTAGCAAGGGTAAAGACGGCGTGGATGAGCTTCTCGCTCTCGCCAACCCATTTGTCGTTGATAGTCGCGCCGCTGATCTCCAGCATGTTTGCGCCACTTTCCTTGGCAACTGCCTTTGCGAGCAACGTCTTTCCGGTACCAGGGGGTCCATATAGGAGACAACCGGGGATCTTGTCCTGTGCTAGAACACCGTACGAGAAGGCATCCGGCCGGACTAGCGCCAAAGATGTGAGGAGCTTGAGCGCGTTGATCGTGTCGCTCGGGACGTGAACATCCTCAAACGTGGTTCGTAGGTTCTGGCGGTTGATGAGCCCCGAAGATATACGTTTTTCGTACTCGTTCAGCTTGAGAGCAGCTCGGCTGGTAGTCTGAGAGTCGTCGGCCTTTTTTTGAGTCTCGTCCAAGTCAGCCTTGCTCTGAGGCTCCGGCTCGTCCAGGAACCGCTGGCCAGGCCGTTGCCGCAAAGGGCCCATGAGTAGGCGCTCATACACTCCGCCAGGCCCATTACCATCAGCCTCCTCTTGCAGCTTAGCAGCACAAGCAATATTATATACTTCAGGAAGTGGCAGGATGGACTTCTTCAGCATTTGGGCCCGGGCATTTCTCGCGGACATGAAGGTCTTGATGTGCTCGTTGGAGAAATCAAGGGACTGTTCGCTACCCAGCGCCTTGAGCATCCTGTTAATGTTGCGAATGTTTTCGACAAACAGATCGGTGTCTTGTAACGGGAAGTTAGGTTCATGTGGCTGCGAGCCCCCGACAGGCTTTGGGTGCCTGAGGGAACGGCTCGGGTCGATGTGGCGAGAGATGACAAAATCGCCAGCAGAGAGATCTCGAACCATGTTCTGATACTCTTCTGAAGGCGATTCACTTGATGAAGTGCCAAGGATGGCAATCTTTGCGCCTTGCTGCCAAGCGGCATCGACAAGACTTCTGAGCCTTGAGATGAGCATGGATCCTTCCAGAGTCATGCTCAGCTCAATAAAGTCGTTGATGTGGATTATTAGCGGTCTCTGTCGCGGAGTTCCTTCTTTTATGTCTGCCGCAGATATTAATTGGTCCAAGACCTTGTCGATCTTGAGGTTTTCCCATTTTCCAAAGGGATCATAGCCTCCCTGCTTGATCTTCTGTAGCTCCTCCTCCAGGGACCCCGAAGCCGTGCGGATGTTGATGATTCCAGAATCCGGGTCATGCTCGTCTTCTTCCGCCCGCGGGGGGACGTCTGGATCCCGGTATAGCTTCCCGTTCATTTCGGCGGCGCGGAACCCCATTGTAGATAAAGATCCCCGCGAGTACACCCAGTCCTGGCCGAGGTAGCCTCCCACTAAGACCGAGAGGTCTTGGGCATCTAGACGGACCAGATCGGCTTCATTTAAATATGCTGCATGTTCTGCAACTGCTTCTGATATTGCCTGTCCACTGTATCCCGACATGGAGAGGACGGTTATTTGGCGTTTCAATGCTTTGGAGTCGGATCCTGGTGGTGGCGCAGTGTTCAAGTCGCGCTGAAGGGCGGCTTTTATGGAGTGGAAGGTCAAGACAGGGAGGTCGGCGATGGCTTGCGAGAGGGAATGGTCCAGCTTCCAATCGTAGTCTAGAGCGTGATCAATGGCGGTTTTGACGGACAGAAACTGGTCGAGAAACTTTTGACCGTGACGATCAAAGTCTTTGTAGTAGTGCCACCACCAAAAGGGCCGGGTCATGTATTCGTACTGAGCGAGTCTCACAGGGTAGAGCGCATCCGCCAAGTGCCAGGCCGAGTCGATGAGCATGTCATATGTGCGGATGACACTGGTGATCTTTTCGATGTGGTCCGAGGAGTCCTCCAAGGGATCCTGCTCGAGGTTCAAGACGTCGTCTGTCCGTTCGGCGGTCTTGGCGGCCAGGGCATCGAAAGCCTTTTCGAAGTAGTGCTCTATAGGAGGGTCCTCGTCGGGGTCCTTTCCTCGCAGCGGCGGGCCCTCTGACGGCCGGGTATCGACAAACATGGACGAACTCTTGGGGTGTTCTGCGTCCTCGGCAAGAGCCCTGGGTAACTGGGGTTTGCGAGAATTATGGTGGAGGGTGACATTTGCGTCGAGGAAGGATGGCGGCAGTATGACAGGCGGCAGGGAGGGTGCAGCATGCTTGCGAGCATAGCGACTCTTCAACGCCGACGAAGGGCGAATCTTGGAGCGGCCGGCGGAGGACTCGATGCCAGTCTGGGGCTGCAGATCCTCGTCTTGGCCGGTCTGGACGGACTCGTCGGCGGGTTTCCCGCCATTGCCAGTGCTGCTATTGAGCCATGAGGCCGAAGTTCTTAGGGATCGTTGCAGGGCTCGCGGGGTTCTGGCGACTAAGAAGGTCGGACGGAGCGCAGGATGGACTCTGAGGAGGGCGCGAAGCCCTGGCGAGAGCATGCGGGCGGCTTGTGGCCGAAGCCACGAGGACACGGGGGATGACAGCAACGGCGACAGTGAAGAAGACGACGACGATGACGACGAGTAGAGGCGGCGGTTGAGGCTGTGGTCGGCTGGAGGCTATGGACAAGCCCTGTCCAACAAATCATAAATCTCCCATCGTAGCTTGAGGCAGCGTCTCAAGTCGCGTCTAGGTAGAGTGGAAGTGGGATTTTATGGATTACGTGATCGGTTTCAGGGTCGGCTACGAGCGCTAGTCGGGCAACGGCGCGGATGGTTGGCCTGTTACAGCATGGCAGGGGCTGAACCCCTGGATGGATGATGGGTGACGGATCCTTCATGATATGTACCTTACGTACTATACAATAATATCTAACTAATAGGTAGGTTGATAGGAAATGAATGTGTTTGCGATAGACAACGACAGACCCTCTGTAGTGTACAACTCTACTGCAGTGCCCAGTTGTTAATTAGTTGTGATGGGATGGGATGGGAGAGACAATGTGCAGTTACTGCCCCTACTTAAGGTAGTAAACAGCCGCGATTAGAAGTAGGCGCAGATGTAATGGCAATGGGATCCAATGTAGCATCCACTCACTCTCTCAAGCAAGAAGCCGAACGCAATGCGACAGGCACAGGACACGGGCCACGAACACGGCCACCTCCCCCTGAATAGACGCGTCAAATCTTATCTCCCCCGTCTACAAGCGACGATCAAGCGCCATGAGCTGCTTGGCGCGTCTACGTGGTGAAGAATTCTGCCGGGGCCTGACTGCGCCTCTCTTCACGAATCCGAGAGCGATGGCAGCTGGGGCTTGGCCTGGCTTTCAATATTGGTCTCCCGGTATGCAAGGCCCGCGAGCGGTAAGGCTGGTGCTAAGCCTCCTCGTGGCGGGCACTGAAAGTTGCATATGCCGCACGTAATGGGTGCCTTGATGGATCATCACTTTGGTCCCCTCCAATAACCATCCTGTCCTACGGCAGTCTTACCAACGACGGAACCGTTTATTCGTACCTTTATCCGCAAATCCATGCCTCTGCTTCATGTCTGTGCCTCGATTATGCCCGCCTTTTGGCTGTTGATCGCCAAGTCTGACTGAAATTCATCTTCTCTTCCATGTGGTCGTCCCGCTTCCCCAATCCCCAATCCCCCAAGCCCGCCCGCTCGCTGCATCTCCATTCCGCTAGTATCCCATGTCCCAGTACGTGTTCTATTCGTAGATGGCAGGGCTACTAGTACGGTAGGTAGTCTTCTCATCATAGATGTTAGATTTAAGCTTCTTCCTTCTCTCCTCTGCTCCCGGCTAGGGTTCTTCTGCTTCTCTATTACTCTACGCTTCTCCCTTGTTTTGCTCGTCGACCTGATTTAGCTTCAGTTTGGTTACCTCACATAATTCACCTTTCAGATTTCTTTGCCTACTACTACTAGTAGTAATTACCTCGTACCTGTAACTTTCTTCACCATATCATATCCCATACTTGGACCCGAATAACCCGTCCAGCAACCCCGCCATGCTGTGACCCTCATTCTTCTTTGGCAGCAGGAGCAGCAATAACAACACCAAGACCATCACCAGCCACCACTATGTCTAGCGAACCACCACCCCTCCAGGAGGCCTCGGACATGGACATCTCCGGGCCTTCCCTCCAGGGCCTTTCTATCAGCGATCCAATCGACTCTCCCCCAAGCGACTCGGCATCTACCTCCAACGGCGCGTCCAACGGCAACGCCGATGTCAACGTCCACACCCAACAACGACAACCCTCCACGGACAAACCCTACCACTCCAAGCGCCCTCACAAAAAGTCCCGAGCCGGCTGCAAGAACTGCAAGGCCCGCAAAGTCAAGTGCGACGAAGCCCGTCCAGCTTGTCGCTCGTGCAAGCTGCGCCGCGTTGAGTGCGTCTATCCCCCTCCTCCGCCACCCGCGACAACCTCATACTCGGTACCGTCCACGCCACCTAAGTCCTCGGGCTCTATGAGCCAGTCTCCCGAGCCGTCCTCGTCTTTCGCCTCCAAATCAACCGCCCTCACCCCCTCCAGCTGGTCATCGCGTGGCCCGTCGCCAATCTTCACCGACGAAGATGCCAAAGCAAACGCCAATGCCAACATCGGGCTCGTCAGCGAGCCCTTGTTCCACCCAGGCTCCATCGACACGGTCGATATGCGCCTCCTCTGGTTCTACACCACGGCCACCGCAACCTCCTTCTCCGTCGACGCCGGCGGCCACACCCCCGTCGAAGACATCCTCAAGGTGCGCATGGTGCAGATCGCCTTCGAGACGCCCTTCCTCATGGACTCGCTCTTCGCCCTCTCTAGCCTGCACCTACAGAGCCTCAAGCAAGACTACGACCCCGGCCGCGCCCTGGCCTATCGTGTCCGCTCCTTCGCGGGCTATCGCAAGGCCGTCGAGGAGGCCAAGCCCGAGGATTTTCCCGCCCTCGTCGCCAACTCCCTCTTCTTGACGGCCCTGTCGTCGCAGGTCTTCCGTGACGACGACAGCAAGGAGCTGTATATCATCGACTGGATGATTGTATGGCGCGGCATTGGCCTCATCACTGAGTTGATGGGCCACGAGCGCCTCTTCGCCGCCGGCCTGGCTGATCTCTTCTACCGCCCGCCCATAAACCTCGACGAGGCCGCCGCCGCCATCCCGAACCACCTCCTCTTCATGGTCTCGTCCATCAAGCCCGACGATGTCGACTACCCAGACATAGACACCTACTACGAAACACTCAAGTACTTGGGCTCTCTGTACTACAATCTCAAGAAAGGCCTGGGCTCCATCATGAATCTGCGCATCATCACTTGGTTCACCTTCCTGCCTCGCGAGTTCGTCCAGCTCGGCCGCGAACGCCGCCCGCGCGCCCTCATCATCATCGCCCACTACGTCGCCTTTATCAAGATCGTTCAGAACGTATGGTGGATGGACGGCGTGGGCGACCGCTCCCTCGCCGACATCTGCAACTACCTGAGCGCCGAGTGGCAGCACCTACTACTCGTACCCCAGATGGCCCGCCACGTCCAAGGCGAGCTACCCATCGCCCGCATCATCCTAGGGAACCCCGATTGGAAGTCTCCCCAGCCGACAAGCGCCTGGGTCGATGGCAATTATCCCATCGCCTTGATGGATGATGCCGGCCGACGGATTAAATGGATGCCCGACGAGAAGAAACTGGTCCTTCTAGACCCGAGAGCTCCAGATAGCCCTCCACAATGGAACACGTAGTTAGAGATGGCCTTCTACGCGTCGCAGGCCGGCCACTTGTGGATCTCAAAATCATGTATTGGATCATGACATACACGGAGGAGTTATAACGGGATCGGGGGGGGAAATGGTAAGATGGGGAGTGGCAAAGCTCTTTCAACACGAAGGAACTTAGGGAATCACAGGGTATATCGGTACTTTGGGCTGGAATGGCGTCGTTCGTTGTGTATACCCCTCGAGGCTTTTGCGGCCTCTCTCTTCTATCGTCAATATTCTGGATACTTGGGTGCTTTCACATACTTGGAAATGTCATAAGAAATGTACATTCATGCGATTTAAAATCAACCTGTGGACTAGATACCACTTGTAAAAGAAACACTATGAACTTCGGACACATGTAATACCTCCATTATCATGCGAGTATGCGTAAACGCTGTACACGGTGAGGGAACCTGACAACAAATAAAGTCTTAGGAAGGGTTTCGTCCCAGAGAGATCCTAAATTTAAGGTAGTCCCTAAAGTAGGATATTATCTATAAATTCGTTTTAGGACTTAGGACTAGGGTGGAGGATTTAGAGCGCGATATGGATGGATAGTAACGTTGGATTTTTGCAACCACGGCGCTCCAGGGTAAAGATCTTGAGGCGAAATATTCACGCTTCCGGGTCCGCGTGGTTTTCCTGCGCAAGTCGGTAGATGGAAAGAAAAGGTTTCTGAGAGTCAAAGTCGAAGGCTACCTTGAAGTTCTCACATTTCCAGGGCGTTCTATCTATGTTTTCTCGGGTCTTATGTAGCATGGGCGATTCGGTTTCCAGTTTCCCCAAGAGAAATCGATGCCTCCTCACAACTTTGTATAAGAGCCCAATCTCGTAGTCGGTTTGCGCGTGCGGTGTTTTCTTTCATCCGCATGCTCAGGTAAGTTCTTCATTAAAACACCAGTTTACTCAGTCATGAGCTTTCTTGCACTGGACGCCTCTGCTTTTATGTTGTCACAACTAGAGACATAAAACCTGTGGGACACGGAAAGGGCATAGTCACCACCATTCTCGATTTGTGAGGTAAGTTAATCTAGGATAAGCCGAACCATACAGACATCAAGAAAGTCGTACCCATCCAAGCACGGGAACGCATACATCTAATATCCAGGTTTGCTGCTTCGCATCCTAAATCTTCTCTATACTAGGTCTAAATCCTAAGATAGTTATAGAGATAATATTTCAATTTAGAGATTGTTTTAGGGATTGTTTAGGGGTTGTTTTCGGGATTGTTTTAGGGATTAATGTGCAGTGTTTTCTTCCACCCGCATGTCAACCAGATGCGTTTGAGCATAAGGTAGAGCTTGACAGAACATAAGTTCAAACACTTCCACTCTTCCGCACAACCCCGAGACAGTAATGGGACTATTAGGTTGTATGCGCTGCTCGTACTGACGCGAGCCATACTATAACTATGCTACACTGCCGAGGAGATCGGCAACCCAGCCAAGACCTAGACGCATGCAAGGTTTCACCAGACGCAGGCACGGGCACACAGAGACAAAAGACACATAGAAAAGAGCAACGTAGATCACGTGGCGTAAACGAAAGCTAGATATGGCTACAAGAGGAATTTTGTTGATTTCTTAGTACACAGCCCACAAAAGAGACTTGATGGAGCTCATGAGAAACCTCCCCGGCCCCTGTTCCTCTTCTCTCTATACACAGGCCCGTACTCCCCCTCGTTGTCTCCCGGTATTATTCTCAGCTCAAACCCGCTTAGTTGTTGTTCTCCAGCTCCGCCAGAATCTTCTCTCCCTTGGACTTGGCCGACGCGAAGTCGCCGACCATGTAGAAGGCGCCCTCAGGAAGGCTATCGCCCTCACCGCCCAGGATGGCCTGGAAGGAGGCGATGGTCTCCTTGAGGTCAACGAGGACACCCTCGATACCAGTGAAGACCTGGGCAACAGTGAAAGGCTGGCTCAGGAAACGCTGGATCTTACGGGCTCGCTCGACGGTAAGCTTGTCAGCCTCGGACAACTCGTCCATGCCCAGAATGGCAATGATATCCTGCAACGACTTGTACTCCTGAAGGATCTGCTGGACACGTGTGGCGGTGTCGTAGTGGTCCTGACCGACGATACGGGGATCCAACATACGGGACTTGGAGTCGAGGGGATCGACGGCAGGGTAGATACCCAACTCGGAGATACCTCGGGACAAGACGGTGGTGGCATCCAAATGGGCGAAGGTGGTAGCGGGCGCGGGATCAGTCAAATCATCAGCAGGGACGTAGACGGCCTGGACGGAAGTAATGGATCCCTTCTTGGTGGTGGTAATACGCTCCTGCATCATACCCATGTCGACAGCGAGGGTAGGCTGGTATCCGACAGCGGAAGGAATTCGGCCGAGAAGAGCGGACACCTCGGAACCGGCCTGGGTGAATCGGAAAATGTTGTCAATGAAGAGAAGCACTAAGTGACGATAATCAGCAAACGAGTCATTTTTGGGCTTCACAAGTTCAAAAACTCACCATCTTGACCCTCCTCGTCTCGAAAATATTCAGCCACGGTTAACTGGTCGTAAAGTTAGCTATGTTGTTCAAGAAGAGTAGATTGAAGATGATGAAGATGGTGGAGTGGATGCGGCGGCTGGACGTGGTGTATAAGTGGGGCTGGGCGTGGTGGTGATTTGGGAAGGTGTTGTGTCGAGAGACGGAAGGAACTGTACTCACACCAGTAAGGGCAACACGAGCACGGGCTCCTGGGGGCTCGTTCATCTGACCGAAGACAAGGGCGACCTTGGACTCGCCGTCGAGCTGAATGACGGAGGTCTCCTGCATCTCGTGGTACAGATCGTTACCCTCACGGGTTCGCTCACCGACACCGGTGAAGACGGAGTAACCACCGTGGGCCTTGGCGATGTTGTTGATGAGCTCCTGGATGAAGACTGTCTTGCCGACACCGGCACCGCCGAAGAGACCAATCTTTCCACCACGGGCGTAGGGGGCAAGCAGATCGACGACCTTGATACCAGTGACCAGAATCTCAGCAGAGGTGGACTGCTCAACGAACTCGGGTGCATCGGCGTGAATGGAGCGGTGCTTGCTGGACTTGATGGGACCACGCTCGTCAATGGGGTCACCAGTGACGTTCATGATGCGGCCAAGAGTCTCAGGACCGACGGGAATGGTGATGGGCGCGCCAGTATCGACGACCTCGCGGCCTCGGACAAGACCCTCGGTACCGTCCATGGCAATGCAGCGGACGACATTCTCACCGAGATGTTGCTAGCGCGAAGGTTAGCGGACGGTTTTTTACCAGATATTGATTCGGTACGTACAGCGACCTCGAGGATAAGCTTCTGGCCGTTGTTCTCAGTCTGGAGAGAGTTCAGAATTGGCGGTAGCTTGATGGTATCGAATTTGACTATAGAAGGGTCAGCTGCGAGTCCCAAATGTCGTAGATATCGGCTGCGAGGCCCATGTCCTCGCAAATTCTTGACTGACCATCGACAACGGCACCAATGACCTGTGATTGTTGTTGTTAGCTGAGGCCCAACCCAATGCCGACGAATTCCGGGCGACCGGAGAGGCGGCTCACCTGGTAGACTTTTCCATGGCCGACGCTGTCGCTGCTGGCCCATCGGCTGGAGATGGGGAGTCTGAGGGAAGCAGGTCGGATGACGCGAGGAGCGGCCGCGAAGGACGGGCGTGCCGCGCGGGCGAAGGAGGAAATGCCGCTGCCGAGGGAAAGTTGCTTGTCAGCTCAATTGCTCATCAATTGGGTCGCGTCGCGGGGCAGCAACGCGGGAAAAAGTGCGTGGAGGCACGGAGACTCACCTCTTGAACATCTTGCCCGATGACAGAGAGCGATTAGAGATGGGAGTGGAGAGAGGTTGGTTGAAGCTGAGGGAGAACTTTTACGGAGTGAGCAGTTTTGCTCGGGAGCGACGACTTCGTCGGTTAGAGCTTTCTGGCGAGTCACGTGAGACGCTAGCCTGAAATTACGGGTGGGCTCCGCAGGCCGAGCTGCGATGCCGGCAATTTACCGGGACGCCGAGGCGGGATTAATCGCGAAACGTGGTCGGTGCCTGAGGTTTAGAGGGCTTGGGAGCGAGCATTGGAGGGAAGGGGTTAGTCAATTGGCGGAATACACAGCATCGACGGCATTATACAGCAGCATCACTCAGCAAGCGACTGTCAACAAAGGTCAATCTCCCAGCGCAGCACCTCCTGAAGCTGGATGTCAAACGACAGCAGGGCCAAGCAAAACCGAGCACGAAGCGGGGAAAGCTGCGACTTCATAGTACGTACTATGTACATGTACGAATATGCTGCTGGCGTTGCTGCCGTTACGTCTTCTTCCGACGCCCGGCCAAGGATCCGGCCTAGAATCACCAGGATCTGGCAGGATCTGGCTCATGTTCCCGTCGTCCATTGGCCCCTTTTGAACGAGCACCCAAGCAACGAAAGCGCCGAGCCAATAGGAACGGTCGCGGCTGGAAGCTGAAGCGGAGCCTTTTGTGTCTTCTTCCCCATGCCCGCGTTGCCCGTGTTCCATGCCAGTGCCTCTCAATTGCCACCCACCCACTCACCAGACTCACCAGCCTTGACAGTCTATGCCTCAGGCTGCTGGATATCCATATGCGGGCACTTTGAAGTTTACCCAGCCGATGATGGCTTCGCAGTCACGCCCGCAACATTGGCGTACTCTGTTGCCGACGATGGGTTCGTGGTAACCAGCGACAACCAACGTGCGCGGGGGCCCAGCTCACCAAAGGGAAGAAAACGCGGGAATAGTCGCCCCGAGCACCCTCCCTTTTCCCGGTAATTAACCCCTATATCCTAATACCATCGTCATAAAGATAATATATTAATTTATGGATAATCTTAGGAACTCTCTTAGGGATTCTACTCTAAGAGTATACATACTACGTAGTAGCCTGGGGGTTTTCCACGCCTGGGTGATGCCCTGATGTCAAAGGAGGTACCATCAACCTCTTTCCTCACGCATTGCCAACATCTCCTCAGAAGGAATGCTGGGGAATTTACATGCTTTGGTTCGAAAAGGATGGCGAACCCCCAATGCTCTACTGTGGGTCAGGGACCAACGCAATGTCTGGAGTCCAGCAACGAGTCAACAGTTACAAGCCCGGGGCCAGTCAGCTCCCAATATTTGTCAAAAGAGCGTTCGACCGCAACTATACTCTGGCTCATCGCGGCCTCGTTTGTTGGACACCTCTCCCAACAGACGCTTGCGAGGTCTGCTACGCAACCTCATCCCCACAGCGTTCTCTAGCACCATGGTTCCTGGACTTTGCGAGGCATGTGGGTGGAAGAGTCTACCGTATCTAAGGTATATACTGAGCAAAAGTTAATTAAGGCCAATGTAATACTAAAACAAGATATTTCACATAAGGCCTAAAAGGATCCCTAAATAATCCCTAAAGTAAACATTATCTCTAATGTAGTCTTAGGACTTATGCCTAATTACCAGACAGGTTCAGAAGCCATTGGATGTTTCCGGCGTTTTCTTCCCGACGGCCTCGTCGTGCAACTCCGCGCTCCCTTTCCTCCTGCTGGAAGCACTCTTCGATATCATCTTCCACACGTGTTACGAGGCATCTACATACTTCTATACCGCACAGTTTGTTCGTTGGCCTCGTGAAATTGTCTGGAAACCGCTATGCTCACATCTCCCTCTCAAGGAGGCAATTCGCGGGGGCATCGAGCTTTCAGTCAAACAGCTTGAGACTATAACGGCCGTTCGCAAGGCCAGGAAACATGAACAAGACGCAAGTCAAGACCGAACACAAAGCTTGGGCGGCCAAAAACCTCGACAAGGTCAACAAAACCACTGCAAAGGTTGGAAACAAAAACATTACTGCCAGAAACTTTCCTCGCGGCCACTTTCACAAGGGTTTGAGTTCTCACTCGAACAGTTTGAGATCATCGCGGTCGAGACCAGTTCACAACCTTCACGAAACTCTTTTACCTGTTTCCATGGCGGGCGTTCCCGGGGCCTCCATGTCAGACCTAGACACCCAGTTGAAACAGACGAGGAACGTCATCAGTCACCAAGACCATCCCCTGGTCTAAGACTATTCCGTTCCCTGAAGAGACACCACAGGAATCACATCGCCAGCTGCCGCCCAGCTGCCGCCCAGCTGCGACGAGGCGGTGAGATTCACCAGCCGTTTACAGGCGGGAAAACGGAGGGCGTTTTCAAAACTAGCTCGGGGACCTCCTTGTGAACATACTCACCCCGTGATAACCTCCACTCTCTCTTCTCAACCACCCGTAACCACCTCTGACGACGCGCAACCACACCCTCGACCTCGTATACGTCAAGTTACGATCCACGTATACTTTCACGATGGCCGACCATGCGGACACCTCGAAAGGAACAGAGCGGTCAATGCAGCGGATGGCCGATGCTGAGGACTTGGGACTCAGAATTAAGGAATTGGAGGCGCAGAACGAGGCTCTACGCCAGAACCAGGTCCTCCTTCAGCAGCAACACAACATAAAGAAACAGCGGTTCGACAACTTGAAACAGCGGTTCGACGAATCGGGACAGTGCATGGAACAACAATTCGACAAAGTGAACCAGCGATTCGACAAAGAAAGAATCGAGAGCCGTGAAGTCGCGAAAGACTGTGTGGACTTGAAACTGGAAACAATGATGCAACACATCACGACGCTACTAGAGAACCAGACCATCCTTGAGGCGAAGTACGAAAAGCTCAGTAACAAGCACCTTCATGATTTTGAACAAGTCGTGAAGATCACGAGTTCGCAATGCGCCACGATGGATAAGAGGGTTGCAAAGATCGAGGGAAAGCACAACGGAATTGACCATGTCAAAGCACTTGGCGACAGGATGGGAGCAATTGAAGCATTCATGCGCTTCCGCGGGTCGCAGGACAACGAGCTTAAGCGAAATTTCAGTGAATTTTTCACCTCTGACACAGAGGGTGGCGACAGCAAGGCCGCAGAGGGTCGCGACGGCGGCGACGGCGAAGACGCATAGGAAAATGCGTGAGCGTTGGGCAAAAAAAAAGGCGCTGGAACCGAGACAGACTTGATGGTCGGGTGGTACTAACCCTGCGAGGAGGCGAGGGGAAGTTTTAAACTGGTTATTGCGACATGGAGAATAATGGCATGTGTATAAGGTCAATAGAGAGATTGTACTTAGGGATTCAAAGGATCAATTTATACCTTTGACACATATTATAGCTGTAATGCATCGTGATATTCCCTGCTTTGGAATAACTATAAATATTTCTTGGCTTTATAAATTGATATCAACATCCAACGAGCGGAGTGCGGTTGGGCTAACCCGGTGCACTCCCTCACCAGCTTCGCCAACCAGTATGAAAGAAAGCACAAAGCTTTGCACTAGAAAAGTCGTTATGAAGCTACGGTAACATGGGGGTTCACTTCACTGTCATGAGACAAAATTGAAACCATTGCTTTTGATATGGGGTCGTGTAAAAAGGCCGACACGAAAGATACAACAAGATACAGCCCCACAAGCTTGTACCAACGGAATTACAACCAAGTATCACACCAAGTCTCCCCATGAATGCCCACAAACTGCTCCTCGACAAAGTCCGATCTTGCCATCACCTGTCTAACCTAGTAGATATGAATCAGGTTTCCATCCCACCAACTCAAGAGTTTTGCGAGATTGAAGACTCAAGCGCCAGGATCTAGATATCTCGTCGTTAGCAGATGCCACCACCCACGGAAAGTTTAACTTACCAATGCCGATCGGCAAGGGATATACACATGAGTCCAGTTCGCTCGTCCATTCCACTCCATGGGTGTTGTGAAAAATCTCGTGCTCTCGTCAATCCGGCCGTGTCCACCGACCTCCTTGGAGTCACTGTTCAGAACCACGCGGTATGTCCCGGGCACATCGATGCCGATGCGGTAGTCGCTGAAGCTCGTCGACGCGTGGAAGTTGAAGATGAAAACCAGCCCAGCCCGTTCAAATACAATGACCTTGTCGCTCTCGTTCTTGAGCGAGATGTATGCCTGGTCAGCATGGAGCCAGCCGAACTTGGCCTCAGTATGGTTCATCAGGCGGTCAAAGTTGTTGAGGAACTGATAACGGAGGAGCGGATCGTCGGTGAGATTGAGTTGTCGTCGGGCGTACCAGAAAGAGTTGTTATTTCCCGCTCGAGGGAAGTCCAGCCATTCAGGGTGGCCAAACTCATTGCCCTCAAAGTTGAGGTAGCCTTCGCCTCCCAATGCGTGTGTCAAAAGTCGAATCATCTTGTGCAGGGCCATGCCGCGATCAACAATTGCTGTGAGTGGTGAAAGAGTAGACATGTTTGTGTACATTTCGGCATCGCAGAGGTGCATCATCAGCGTCTTGTCGCCGACCAGCCTAGTGAGACGTTAGCATAAGCAGAAGATACAAAATTCGCCTCAAGACACCTACGCTTGGTCATGACTTTCAGCATAAGCAATTGTCTTCTCCCCGTGGCGTCGGTTGGTCAAAGTGAAGCAGACGTTGCCTATGTCCCACTTCTCATCTGGCTGCTCCTTGATCATCTTTATCCACATGTCAGGAATGGCCATGGCCAGACGGTAGTCGAATCCGACACCTCCGAGAGAAAGTGGCAGGCAAAGCGCTGGCATTCCAGATACGTCTTCTGCAATGGTTATGCACTCAGGATAGAGCACATGCAGCATCTCGTTGGCAAGCATAAGATATACGACGGCCTCCTCATCCACGTCCGCACCAAAGTATTCATGATAGCCGCCAGAGAAGCCCCTGGCAATGTTAGTTGGGAAGGACAAACAGTTGACAAATTTGCCGTTGAATACTTACGAGCCAATACCATGGTGCTTGTATAGCATACTAGTAACTCCGTCGAAGCGGAAACCATCGAAGCGAAACTCGTCCATCCAGAAACGTAGATTGCTGAGCAGGAACCGCATGACTTCGTGGTGGCCATAGTTGAAGAGCCTACTATCCCACTGATCGTGACGACCCTTGGGCCCGCCATGGAAGTACTGATGATCGGTGCCGTCAAACTCGTTGAGCCCGTCCAACACGTTCTTGGAGGCGTGGCTATGGACGACGTCGAGGAGCATCACGAGGCCCATGCCATGGGCTGTGTCGATTAGTTCCTTCAGATCCTCGGGTGTGCCGTAGCGGCTGCTGGCGGCGAAGAAGTTGTTGACTTGATAGCCGAAGCTGGCATAGTAGGCGTGCTCCATGACAGCCATAAGCTGAATCACGTTGTAGCCGAGGTCCTTGATCCTGGGGAGCATGTTCTTGGTGAACTCCTTGTACGTGGCAACTCTTTGATCCGGGGATGAAATGCCAACATGGGCCTCGTACACGCGGATGCTCTGAGGCTTCTCGGGTCGCAGATGCTTGAACTGATATTGCTCAGCGGCAGGAGGATTCCAGAAGCGGGCATCGTATGCTGGCGACACGGACAAGTCCTGAGTCACGTACTTGATCCATGCTGGTAGCCGGTCTATGCGCTCGCCGTTGGGTAGAGCAAGTGAGATCTTGAAGTCTGAAGTTAGATCTGCGGCAACTCTTATTAAGGTAGGGTAGAGGCGGGGTTCCAAAACGTACCTTGAGCTTTGACTGGTGAGGGATAGCTGGCTGGCCATCTTTGGCAGGGATGGCGATTTCAAAAACGCCAAAGTCGTTCTTCTTCATGGGGTGAGAATTGCGGTTCCAGTCGTCTAGTTGATGTATTAGCTTGCAGCCGTGCCATTGTGGTGTAAGGCGTACTGAAGTCTCCAATGACGTAGGCCTCGGTCGCATTAGGCGCCCATTCTCGGTAAACGATGTTGTTTCTGTTGTCGACGTTGAAACCAAACTTCTCGATGCCCTGAATAGCGCGTCTCAGCAAGTTTCTCCTTTCCTGGTGCGAGTAACGTTTGGCGTCAAGCATACCCTGCTGAATTCCTCAAGACCACCCTCGGTGTCATTAATGGTCTTCATCCATCCCTGTGCTTTTGAATAGCGGCTCTTGAGAGCATCTTTGAACGGGGACAACCAGGGATCGAGTTGCACAACGCCTGTGAATTGCGTTTAGTCTCAGAGTTTGATATCAGATCATGACATGCCAGCACTGACCTGTGCCGTCGTTGGGGATATCGCCTGCGGAGGCATTGGCGCGGCTTCCGTCCAGGGAATTGGAAGACTGCTCAACAGCTGAAGCCATGATGAAGCTGGACCGAAGCTCGATCTTTGAGATGGAAACGGTATGCGGTGGTTGAGGTGGTTGAACTGGGCGGGGTAGGTAGATGTGATGGTGTGAGGTAGTAGGTTTGGGAGGCTCGGTGGTGAAATGTTGAGGCAAGGTGAGACAGTGGCGACGTGTGGCAGCTCAGTGCAAGGGGGTTCAGCAATAAAATAGCAAATTTGCAGCGGCAGGGGACCCGATGAGGACTGGGATGGGAATACCACGTTAGATTACCTTGGAGAAGACTCAGAATCGGGAGTTGAGAAGCAAGAATCAAGGTCGAACTGTCGATGGTGGAGTGAAGGCGGCGATATCTTAGTATGCGGGAGCTTTATCGATAAGTTCCACTTCCACTTCTGGCTGGGGGAAATGACGTCGATTTGGATGGGGAGGGGCTTTTGACATCTATTGGATCAATCTACGCCATGGACTAGCTAAGGTTGACAAGAAAAGACTGCAGTCTAGAGGTGTGCAATTGCAATTGGCTCATTTCTTGTTTACGGCATCTTGAGCTCTGATCACTGCGGCCTTTACCAGGGTAATCGGTCCTGTTGCTGCACGGCTAGGCTTCAAACTGGGTGGAAAGGTTCGAACGGTAGAACCGTAGAGGGCTGTCTGTGGCTGCAGAACGGCAAACCGAACGGCGTGCGGCGTGGGCGATCTTATTAGGGGTCTGGAACCACCGATAGCGGCACCCGACGGTTCAGGTGATGGACCCCCGGCCGGCTTAATTAGGCGATCCAAATGCAACAGTGACACCAACAGCAGCTAACAACACCTCAACAATCATCACCAACTCACCGAGCGCTACCGTGACTCCCGCCATTCTTCCTACTACAACTCTTCTCCCCGTGATCAATATTTTCAAACTGCGTGCACACTTTGACCTCGTTGTAGCCCCCAATTGCATCCACGCTCCACGACGCAATAAGCTTTGAGCTTCTCCAACCGCTCGACCGCTACAAGCCGGTTCCCCCGCATCGCTTCCGTCATCCTCGAAACCAGAGTCAACCTCCCGCATCCCATCCGTCTCATCCTAGAGTATGTGACGCGCGCATACACCCATCATGTCGCCCTTCGTCAGGGTGCTTCCCAACTGCTGCCGGGGCCTCCGTCCCGTCTCGCGATGCCTCTCCCGGCCGGTCTCTCGTCCATCCTCGTCCCGCGTCCCGTGCCGCTGCCTGTCGACATGCCGTCCGCTCGCCGTGTCGCGGCGCACTGCCGACTTCAACTCGGGCTTCACCGGCGTCTACGATCCCTCGGTCGACTCCGCACGGGCCATGTTCAATAAGTCGAGTTTCGGCGTCCCGCAATTCTACCCGCGCGATCTGAAGCAGCGCGTCGACGATTACGTCGTCGGCCAGGACCGTGCCAAGAAAACCATTTGCGCCACCATCTTCAACCACTACCAAAACCTCCGACGACGACACCAGCACGAATTGGAGGAGCGCAACAGACGGGACAAGGTCTTGCGCCAGAGGTTTGCTAGAGATAGGGAGCTGCACCAGAAGCGCCGCGACACCCACCCTGTCGAAGGTCAGCCTTCACCTGGCTTTCTCCGCGCCCGCTACGCTGCTGATATCGTCCAAGATGACTTTCCCGGTCACAACGAGTCGGTCCGTCACCTGAGTGACCTGAACGAGCTTGAAGATGACCTCATCGATCATCTCTATGCGCCCGATGACCCATCGGTCCCGGAGCATGTTAAGATCGACAAGAGCAATCTGTTGCTGGTTGGGCCTACAGGAGTTGGAAAGACTTATATCTTGGAGTTTGCTCTCCCTTTCCTCAAATTTGCTTTAATCAGACTTGCTGACGACTCCTAGAACACTAAGCAAGAAAATCAAGGTTCCCTTCTCCATATGCGACTGCAACTCCTTCACCCAAGCAGGCTACATCGGCCAGGACGTCGAATCATGCATTGAACGACTCCTCATCGAATCCAACTACGACGTTAGAGCTACCGAGCATGGCATTGTGGTTCTAGACGAATTTGACAAGATTGCAAGGCGGGAGACCTCCACAGGTCGAGATGTGGGCGGTGAAGGTGTGCAACAAGCACTCCTCAAGCTCGTCGAGGGGACCAAAGTTACCGTCAATGTCAAGGACACCCGCTCATCTCGGTCTACGCCCCCCATCACGACCAACTACAACGCAACAGGGGGTTCCTCCTCGTCACCCCAGGCGGCTCCCCCAGGTGGCAAGGTCGACCAGTACACCATCGACACTACTAACATCCTCTTCGTCTTCTGCGGCGCTTTCGTAGGGTTGGACAAAGCTATCCTGAAACGAGTAGCGAGGCCTACAATGGGCTTCGGCGGAGAGCTCCGCGGCCGTTCATCAATGTCAGGCAATAAACAGGTCTTGCCAACAGAGACATATACACACCTACCACATCACAACAATCTCTCAGCATCATCCTTCACGCCACTAGATTTGGCCACCCCCACAGATCTTCAGAGCTTTGGCTTCATTCCCGAGCTAATCGGGCGACTGCACAACATCTGCGCTCTCAGCCCGCTTTCGAAAGACGACCTCTTCCGGATCTTGACTGAGCCACGGAACAGCCTCGTCGCGCAGTACACGGCCCTCTTCGAGACGTACCCCTCTCGCCTGTACTTTACTGAAAAGGCCTTGTACGCAGTTGCAGAGAGGGCCGCTGCGATGGAGACGGGCGCTCGAGGGTTGAAGATGGAGATGGAGCGTGTCCTGGCCGAGCCTATGTTCGACGCACCTATGCCGTACGTCCTCGTAACAGAGGCTTGCGTCCGGGGCAAGGAGAAGGCTGGATACTGGGGCAAAGATGGCCGCTTCGACTTGGACAGACGGCTACAGGAGGAAGAGTTGAACCCGGCCAAGGCACAGCCATCCACCACGTTTGAAGGTTACCGGGAAGCCGGGCAGAGTGGTGGTTGAGCAACGTCGTAGGTATGATAATATGAATGTTTGGGTGTACGGAGCAAGTGGGTTTACTGCCGAATAAGCAAATGGATTTACTGATGAACTGGGACATGCGTGGGCAATTGGCTTATTACGGAAGATATATGGATGTGAGTCGGAATAGCCGCAGGAACGCAAGCAGCAACGACAAGTTTAAACAATGACTCGGGTTCCGTTGTTGTAGTACAGTATTTACACCAAGCAGACTTGGTTCTCTGGAGTCACCTCGAGAGTCCTAGTCATACCCATGCTCTCTAGGACCATTTTACACATGGATACGTCTCCATGAGTCACTCCTGCTTCTCTAGCACATAGGAAAAGATAGACGGTACGATATGAGGTACGTTGTGAGCTCTAGTTGCCGCCCTTGGGAGGAGATTGGACCATGCCCTTGCCAGAGTAGCCAGGAGAGGTGTAGCCGGTGAGGGGGTCGGATTTTTGGTTCTAAAGGAAGACGTGTTAGCCGTGGGACCGGGGTAAGGAGGACATGCGAGCTCTGGTGCAAGAGAGAGCACAGGACCAGGGGAGCATACCTTGAGGAACTCGTTGCTCTGCTCCTGGTACTCCTGGGACATGGTGTACGGCACGGGCTTGGCAAAGATGCGGATGGCGTAGAAGATGCCGACGCTGGCGGCGAGACCAGCGAAGACGCCCCAGGCGATGCGGGCTCCGGTACCCGGGGGGTCGGTGGCACGGGGACCGTGAGGACCAAAGGCAATCCAGTAAGCTATTGAGAGAGTTTGAGTCAGTTTTCTGGACCAGATTGATAAGGTATGTAGGTATATGTAGATGTAGATGCCCGTGTCGGATGCAGATGCAGGGACCGCCGGCCGGACGCCCGAACGTTGCAAGCACGAGCTCCACCAGGCCAATTAAGAGCGACCACCAACTACACGATGCAACTGAAGCTCCGGCAGGATCTGGCGGCAAGGCTGCGAGGCTGCGGTGGTGGTATGGAGAGAATAGAGAACTGATGGATGTGACGATGGACAGGCTGCGGGGCCGTCCGGGTGGTTCACTCGGTCGGCTAACGGGAGGTATTTTCAGGAACATGTTTGGTCTCGCGTTACGCACCAGCTTTCTGCTCCTGGACCGTCAGCTCCTTCCAGTTGCTGCGCATGCGGTCACGCAGGGCCATCCAGAGGTCGGCCTGCTCCTGGAGGGGCATGCCCTCCCATCGCTTCTCGATGTTGGCGAGCGTCGGGTTGGAGATGGCGTGAGTCGAGGCAGCGCGGGACGCGAGGGCCGGCGTGCTGCGCACCAGGCTCTTGCGCAGCAGGTTCGACGCCGGGGTGCGCAGCATCGTGGCAGCGGTCGGCTCGGGGGTTGGTGGGAGAGAGAGGAAGAGAAGCAATGCAATTGCTGGCCGAGGCGATTGAGGTTCGTGAGGCGTTCGGTCGACGGTTGTTGATTGCTGGATGCTGGATGGAGCTGGAGTGCTTGGGCGAGACGAACTCCCGGAGCAAATTCGAGTAATCGTATGATGGGGACCCCGTGCCAGCGGCCGGTTGATACTCGGCTACATGGAGGTCAAGTTTTATTGGTCAATTGGCGCTTTCCACGTGATGTGGGCGGGGCGAGTTACCGGTTTGGGGGGCCCGTGGTTACCATCAGCATTTTAGCGGTTTGCCATTGGTTGGAGATTGTGACGTCGATTCCCGTCTTGGCTGTCAGCACAGCATTAGGAACTTGATTCTGTTCATGCAACTCACTTTCACATAAATGGAAATCACCTCCATCTAACTACTCAATCATAAACTTCTTCCACAAGGAATGTTTCCAGAAAAAGAGATCATTGCAGAAGCAAATTAAGACGCCCTGAGCAAGATAAAGACATGTTACAAAACCCCCCCGAGCTAACCTGGGTGTCGCAAGTCAACAATACCCTGCTTCCGACTGGTCCCGACATTACCACTCAAGGGGCTATCCGACAATCACCATCTCTTTCGAACGAAGAGCATCTAGTTCCTTTGGCTTAGGGCTCATCTGATGCGGAAAGATGTGATAATAAACATTGATGAAGTGCAGAGCGTAAGTATATGATTGCCATTCAGGGGTTCTCGGCCACGATCCCAAGGCACCCGACAACTGCAAGTCCCTACGTATCTCCCTGGTGGACCTTAACGCTGTATTACCAGCCGTTCAATATTCAGTCGAATACCTCACCCCTGAAATATGTATTCAATGTCACTATATGGCCTTGTCCCGCAGTGCCTTGCAAGGTCTCAGTTGGCAACCAACAACAACTTAGCTGATGGGAGAAAAATTCAAGGATGCCACCAAGCATTATCTTATTCGCGGTGATAAACCCCTATATCCTAAGTTTATTACTGATTAATATAATGTAGGCTATTAATTTAGGGAATATATTAAAAAGTATTTGTTAGCCTTGAGAGTTCTAGCATGCTTAGCATCCAGAGGAAAAGCCCGGAACTCAGATTCCCTTGCTGGTGGAGCTCCATGAGAACCTCGCGGATCCCCGTATTGGTTCCTATAGCACCTTCGACTTAGAATATACATACTGGTCAGTCCCCGTGACCGAGGAATGGCGCTATATGTTCGCATTCCAAGTACCAGGCTTCTCCCAGATGCAGCCTACGCGTATGCCCTAAAGAATCCCAGTCAGCCGGCTTTACAATAACAGGAGTGATGAAGCTTGCGCTGGGACTGATCCCCGCACCTCATATCTAGCTTTCTTCCACCCGCATGGCAACGTTCCCGAGAATACAAGTTGTTATTAGCTTGTAAGGCATTAGGTTTGACGCTCAAGTCAGCTTAATCTATGGTGTATCCTCGTGTCTTCGACTTTCACCATTGTCATACATGTTACTCTGTTTACTCGGAGTGAAAGTCATTAAAGGGTCTAGATTGGGGATCTTTCTGTCTTAACCGAAAACACTCCAACGCCAAAACCAGGTATCAACATGCGAAAACCATGAATGGACGCCATTTTCCTGCTCAAAACTTGACGTTGAATAAGTTGCGGCTGCGGATCCTCTCGCCATATTTGAGGAGGAAAATCGGCACGGGAATCATGGCCACAGCGATGAAGGCCAATAGCGAACTTCCCCATCCGTAACCCAACGTCTCAAACATCTGGCGCCCTGCCAAGGGCAGCAGTGCTCCGAAGAGCGAGCGAAAGACGGTGCTGGCAGCCATGGCAGATGCAGCGAACTCGACGTAGGCGTCGACCAAGTACACGGACATTGCCATCTATCGGGGGTGTTAGCAAGCTGGCTATCTGGGGCTTACGAGCGCGAAGAGGCGCAACTTACAAAAGCGGCAACCATGCCGAGACCGAGAAATCCCGTTCCGATGATGGGCAAGATCCAGTGCAAGTTCTTCTGAGCAGCCCAGCCAAACAAGAAGAGTCCGAGGGGCACGAAAAACGATGCCAGGAACATGACCGGTAGACGATACTCGGGCTTGCGCTCGCCGCCGTTCTTCTTGGTCAGGTACGCCACGCTGCGGTCCGAAGTGCTACCCACGATGACTAGGCCGATCATAGAGCCAATGCCGATGCCGATGTAGGAGAGTCCAACGGAGCCGGTCGAGAAGCGGTATTGAAACTCGAACAGTCCAGGCATGGCGGTGAAGATCAGGTACATATAACCGTACACGATAGCCATGTAAAGAGAGAAGAGGAAGACGATGGGAGAGAAGAGCAACATCTTGGTTGGGCGGACGATGGCTACGGAGAAGAGTTCCTTGGGCGTCTTGCCGGTGTCGAGGGCTGAGTGAAGGTTGGGGTTGCCTGTCTCCTTGCGCAGCTTGTTGGTCTTGCGCTGGAGAATGGTGATTGCGTAGGTTTCGCGGTTGAAGATGAAGCTCAGTACGCCGATCGCCCCGCCCTTGAAAGACCGTTAGCTGATGTGTTGTTGTGAGAGGTTATCATCGACTTACCAGCATGGCCACAACCCAGAACGACCATCGCCAGCCTTTGGCCTCGGTCAAGTATCCACCCGCTGTATCAGTTGTTAGCTTCGATATTTGCGGTGCTGCGGGAGCAACTTACCGATGGGTCCAACGACTGGTCCTAGAAGCGGTCCCATGATCCACGACGCCATGGCCGCTGCGCGCTTGTCGGCCGAGATCATGTCGGCCAACGTTCCAGCACCAAGGGTAAGCGGACAACTACCAGCCAGGCCGGCAAAGAGTCGAAACACAATCAAGGTGTCCAAAGTCGGAGCCTTGGCGCAAGCGATGCTGAAGACGACGAATAGCAAGTTGCAGATGTTGTACAGGTGGTTGCGGCCGTACATCTCCGAAAGTGGCGCGATAACCAGGGGACCAAAGCAGTAGCCGATGAGGTAGACGGAGACGATGAAGGAGGCCAGCTGCTCGTTGGTCGAGTGGAACTCCGTCATGACTTGCTCGATGCTGGGCGCGAAGATGGACGATGCGAGCGGCCTGGGCGCGGTCAGCAAGGGCTGCTTGAGGGGGCAGCCTGTGAGAAGACCTACGTGGTAAAGGTGATGGCGGCGACAAGGGCCACAGTCACAGTCTTTCTTGCGTTGGACCAGTTTTGGGGGTTGGCTGGGTCGTTTGGTCCGTCCCAGTCGACGATGTCGGGGTCTCGAGGAGCTCCGTTGTTGACGTTGGTATGGACTGAGCCCGTTTCGAGGTCCTTCTCGTGGCTATTCTCATGACCATCGCTGTTCTCATGTTCGGGAGGGACCACGGTAGTGGCCGAACCCAGACGACCATCTAAGTCTTGGAGGGTCATGTCTGCGTGTACCAAAAGACGACGGCGCGAGGTTGTTGGTGTATTAGGATAGTAGGTAGGTTGTGAGGTAAGCCAGGCAAGTAAGAGTGTTAGTCCAAGTTATTACTCGAAGTTAGGATACCAAAGCTAAGTGGTCAAAGGAGTGTGTCGACGCCTTTTCTACCAAGCACAAGAATGAGGTGCAAGTGGAGAGATTATTGGCGGTGCGATTCACTCATCTATATATTCATATCCATATGCACAAAGAAACGAAACACCAGCTGGCAGGCATAAACGAAAAAAGGCAGCCTACCATGATCCGTTGCCAGCTGCACAGCACGATGCAGGCCGCGCCATGGAGTCCTCGAACGCCCCGAGCCCGAGCCCGAGCCCGAAATCGAAATGCCTGTCTCTGGCCAACATGAGTACGGCGTCTCACACGGGTACGGCACGGGGGGAAGAAGGGAGTGATCCACCGATATACTAATATGAGGTGACTGCAGCCGTGCAAATCATGACGGTAGATCTTGGGAGATGGTCCCACAAGACGTAATTTGCCTCGAACCCATGACCTGTGAAACGTCCCCCTTTGCAGCGGCAGCAGACGGCTTCTACTCTTCTGGTGTTGTGTCGGTTGGCTTAGATGGAATGGTTGGTTGGCAGTTGGCGATGCAAGCTTCCCCGAGCCCGCGGGCCGGAAACTCCGCGGACTTTCCGTCGCCCGGCCTCCGTTCTTTAACCCTCCTCCCATACCCGTGGACATCTCCTAGACACTCACTCCCCTCGACTGCATGAGAAACAAAACGCCTCCCTAATTAAGAATCCCATCTTACAGCACTCGCAATGGGTCGTTCGCCGCGCCAGCGTCCCGTTTCGTGCCACTTCTGCCGCGTGCGCAAGCTGCGGTGCAGCCGCCAGTTCCCCTGCA